>JAADVC010000520.1:0-19399 GCA_023334575.1 Pythium volutum
TTACTTGCTGCGGATTGGCTGAATATGCCCTGTATCTGCCTCTGAAAAACGAACCATCAGCGTCTTGTATTCGGGTCATTCGATACGGTACGAGTCGAGGTCACTTGTGCGTGAAGAGCTCAAGGATCCTGTCGGGGCGATCTTCTTCATCAATGCCTGGGCGACGTCTTCCGTGATGCGGCGACTCTTGTCGCAGAGCGACGTGCTTCGCTGAGTGTGGCATCGACTGCTGCCGTGTCTCACTCGCAGGGACGCCATGCGGCTCGTGGTCGCTGCGCTCGAAAGCCGTGGTCAGGATCTCGCGGCGTTTGCGGCGTGGCTGCTCCAAGGCGATGCGCCGTTTGCGCTCTTGCCCACAGAAGACTGTCTGGACGAAGCCGTTCAATGGGGCTGCTGGACGGCAAGTGAGATCTTTCTTCACAAGCTTATACCACGAATCGATCAGTCTCGGGATTCGAACGCGATCGTTCCGGGAAGCAAGGGCTCTCTGGATCGAGTGATCTTCCTACACAAACAAACGAGCCATCGGTTCCATGTGCGCGTCATACAAGCGGCGGCCGCGAGAGGAGACTACTTGGCTGTGCAGTGGCTGCTTAGAGTCACAGATGAAACGAGTGGTCCAGCGTCACGATCAGAATGGCGACCCAACGTGGAGGATAGGATGTGGCAATCAAAGCTGCTGCAGAGGCGAGGCAGCTCGAGATGGTCGACTGGCTCATCGCGTACTCTACGACGATCAAGTGCGTCATACCGTACGATAAGAAACTGGGCATCATCAGCTGGTCTCATGTCGACGAAAAATATCCGGACTGCAATGACCACGCGTGTGCGACGGCCAAGTATGGATATCAAGTGTGGCGCGGCCTGGACGACAACAACTTCGTTTATGCGCCGCATACTCAAACGCTTGGAGATCTGTTTGCAAGTGATGGTGACCTAGAGATGCTCGAGACACTCGAAGCAGTGTCCGTCAAGAACCCTCGCCAGCCACGACTCTCCTCGCCCGAAGCAATGGTCAACGCCGCTAAGAGTGGGCATCTGCGTGTTCTGCAGTGGCTCTTCAAACGGTTTCCACGGGATTTGGATGAAGCAGTGCTTGAAATCGCGGCTGAGGGTGGACATATCCACATTCTTGAATGGGCGTTGCAACAGAATCTCCCAAAGTATGATTTCGCGGGTTGCGGAGACGGAGCCGCTCGCTTTGGCCATCTCGATATACTGCGCTGGCTAAAGTCTGTTGATCTCGTGATGTGGGACGACTCACCATTTCCATATCGATACCCTTTGGACCGAGCGATCGACGGAGGACACTTTTCCGTCGCGTGCTTTCTTCACGAAGGATGCGGAATGCCAGTTCAAGGCGTCGAATGTTCGTTAGGGCGATGTCCAGACGTCAAGACAGCGACCTACGCGCTGGCCAAATGTGGTACACAGCCACTTGATCAAGAAGTGATCATACATGTAGCAGCAACTTCCTCACCAAGCTTGGAGACGGTCAAGTTCTACGTCCTTGAGCGAGGATACTGGTCCGAGCAAGCACTCTGGCGTGTGCTGTATCGAAAACCTGGAATGCACCTCGCCTTCTTCCAATTTATCTACTCTCACGCGCACGCTCGCGCGACGAACGAGCGAACTGCGATCAATGATCAACTGGATTTTGGGGGAATCACGGTTCTACGATTTCTCCAAGACGCCAGATTCGAGGCCGCAAAGTGGCTCGCGGAAGTCGTGTCGGAGGCAGGCATGGGTTTGCTCACAACTGATCACGAGCCCGAGATGGCAACCATTGAAGACTTGGCGCGGACGCCCGCAGTCAATGAGGTCCTACTCGCGTGTCTCGACCACCGGCGGAAAGAGTGTTGCGGATTGGAGTGGTTACCTGAATGGGCGATTCGAGCAAACTGTTTCGAAGCATTTGTGGCGCTGGTCGACATGCGGCACCCACACATCTCAACGAGTGCGACGTACCATCACATCTTTCTCTACTCGCGCGATAGTCGATTTCTGCTGAAACTGCTGACCATGGATCCGTTGGCGTGTCCACCCGAGGCACGGCACATTGTCGTGTGGGCGGCAAAGATCGGGGCAGTGGCCGTGCTCGACGCCGTGTTCACGCATATTCCAGACGAGAAACGCGCCAAGTACCTCTCGTTTGTGAATGAGCGCGCGTCGGAGCGCGGTTACGTCGACGTGCTCGAGTGGGCAACTCTCCAAACCCACACGGATCGAGCGAGGCTCGCTGTTCGCCAAGGGCAGGTGACGGTGCTTGAGTGGCTTCACAATCGTCAGCTCCTCTCGACAAACTCGAAAATTGTCGAGGCCATGGCTCTCGACGCCGTGCGGTACGAACAGCTCGGTTGTCTCCGGTGGCTACTTGAGACGTTGAACGTGCCAGACGCCACCATTCGATCCATCGAGAGGGAATGCGTGCGACTACAACGGAAGGAAGCGGTCCGCCTTCTCTCGCGGTATCGATGTGTGTGAGTGTGGAAGGGGGGGTATGACAGGACCAAACGAGCACGTCAAGGGAGGATGATAGTGCCACGAGCGTAGTAAATATGTTGGCACGTTTTTCCACAATTGATAGAAAACGACAGCTTGGGTCACTGTGCACTTGGCTTCTGAAGCCATGAAGCTGAAGCCATGAAGTTGTCCCGCTCTCGATTAGCAGACCGTGCTCTATTTGAGGGGACGTTCAAACAGATGGGTACGTCACACCTCGGTAGAGTGACCCTAGGTGATGAGTGTTTTTCTGGGTTCGATGCAAAGTCGGATTTGCTTCAAAAAAATTTGGGCACGACTGCTGCTCGAAGCAGCCACTGTTCAAATATTCCGTCCGCCAAAACGTACAGTATTTATCTACCGTATCCGATACCGGCAAACGTGGTTGTCGTGTGACGTGGTTGCCGTGTGAGTTCCCGTCAATTCACAGTCTAAAAAATTTCAACTGCGCTCCATGGCACTTCGACTGGCCACCAGGACACCGTTGGCTCGGAGACTCGCCGCGGTCTCACCTGCCCTTACTAGTATTCCCGCAGCGGGCCGAGGTACACGTACAGAATCAGACGGGCAGTCAACATAGCCGCCCATTCACAGGAAGCTCGGACGAAACGATCCCACGGCTATGCGTTGCCGTCTCTGGAAATCCAGGGCTTTGCGTCCTGCGCGGGTCCCGTCACTGGATTCAAACGAGGGTCGACATCAGCCGCGCGTGATCATCTTCAACCTTCTCTGGTTGATTCACTCGGATTTTGGATTAGTAGACGGTCTTCTATACCAACTTTAACGGTAATCACTATGTAACCTGGTCTAGTGACACTGCTGGTCAATTTATATAGTGACATCTGCCCTTTGCAAAAACCATGGATGTGGCGGACGCCGGCAAGCCCACCGACGCCGAGGGAGACGCCATTCCTGGATTGTCTCCCGACGCCACGATGCTGTCGATGGCCCAGATGGGACCGCACGATCTCAGCGACTCGAAATCGACCTTTGGCGACGTGCTGGCGCGACTAGAACCCGCGACCAACGGCCAGTTCGTGTACGACCCGACAGACGCCCGCGCGACGACCGCGTCCAGCGCCGCATTCCCAAGTAACCAACAAATGGCTACGTCAATGGCTGATCTCCCGCTGTCCGACTCGGCGTTTGCGGCGTCCATGGCGTCGTTCACCTCCGATCTCCAGGCCGAACTCGCGCGGCTCTCGACAGCGCCCGCCGCATCGCTCTACTTTTCCCCACAAGACACGACCACGACCACGATCACCACGGCCACCACGACCGACATGGTTGGAAAACAAACGTGCCTGAGCCAATGTGCGAGTTGCTTGGCGTCGCTCGAAGCGGCGTTTCCACATGCGTACGCCGCGAAGGCCGCGACGTTTTGCCTCTGCTGCCAGCAGCCGCTACTCGTGCCCGGCGTTGACTATGTGCAAGAAGAAGACGCACTGTTCCCACGGTGCGCGCCCTGCATGCTCGCGCGCTTGCCCAACAAACCGATCGTAGAAGAAGAGTGGTGGCCAGTGCAGTACAAGCACGCGCTGCTGCGCGCGGTCGAGCAACAGCTCTGGCGCAAGCTCATTGACGTGGGCAATTTGCCGCAGTCGGGCGAGTCGGCGCGCCATCAGCTGTACCACCGACGCAATCAATTGGAGAATGCACAGCGCGTCCACGAGCGCAAGCTACTCGAGGCTGTGCGAGCCAGTGGTGGCGCTGCACGCGGCAACAACGAGACGCTAGAGTGTCTGTTTAGTGAGTGGCAAGATCTCCACGTGCGTGAAGATGCCGAAAACTTTCGGATCATTGTGCTGCTCAGCAAATGTCTCCAGGAGATTGGCCGTGGCGTGCCGGCCGAGGTCGGTGAGGCGTTGCAGCTGTGCCGCGGGCGCGACTTGCGCAGCGAGCTCCACGCCGCCAAACAGTTGGCATCGCTGCTCACCCCCGTGTCGTGCGGCTGTTGCCCAGCCGTGCTCTCGATTCCGGCGCCGTCCGGTGTGCCGCAGCCCAACCCGTGCTTTTGCTTTTGCTGCGCGCGCATGGTGCCTGAGTCGCTCATGTACCAGCCCGAGAATGCGAGCCAACCGATCAATGGTGATTTGTGTCTAGACTGCGCCGCGGCCCACGACGATCTCGAGCGCAAATGGTTCTTGGTCTCGGCATCGCCGACAATTCTCGACTGGAAACGTCACAAGGTCGTGACGGGATTGGTGCGACAGCTCAAGCGCGTGCGCAACAGCACGGCCGTCGCCTACAAAGCTGGCTGCGACTCGGACAAGGACCTGGCGCGGTGGCATGTCGCTGACGGGGCCGCCGCGCAGTGGCAGTCACGCAGCGAGAAGCTGGTGAGCGAGCACCGCGCTGTCCTGCGTCGAGGGTGGACATCCGTGGGCGACAGCCGCCAGTGTTATGCTGCACAGGCCGAGCTAGAGAAGAAACTTGTCGTGGCGATCCCGCCGCTGCTCAAGGTGCTCGCGAACCTGCTCGTACGGCAGCGGGTCGCGGCCGGCGTTGACAGCGTGAGCACGGCCGTGAAGCGGTCCGAGAGCCTGGACGAAACGAGATCCGACGAGCGAGATCTCAAGTACCGCAAAAAATTCTGATCACACGAGGAAAAACACTCTGAGGTTGGGCGAAGGGGTTTCATCAGCGTAATGTCATCGTTGTCCAGGAGGCCCCAGCTGTATCGCGTGTGGTAATGTCGTTCCTTTCGAGAGTCTCCGCACTCCATGTTCTGCTATTTATCAACCAAAGCTCACGAGCAAAGCCAAGCCCTCCTCGAGTAACACCACGAGAATCAATTGATGTACTGTAGCCGTACAAAGTGATTAACTTTTGAGTGTAAGTGCACAATGGCTAGTGTCCTCCAGTATGACCCTTGACAGACGTGTATGTGGATCGTCGACACATGCGGAGCTGCTCGTCCTGTATCCATGTTCGTTTAGAGCGACCATTCTCTCTACAAGAGCAGAAGCCGCACAAATCCCTCCAAAGTCAATATCATATTTGAGAGGTGCGCCGGAGTCACGAGCGAGAGACTTGACTTTATGCAGAGGCGGAGAAACCCCTTGTTGTCACATTGGAATAAAAGCATTAGACCAGTGCGACGATGCCTCGGTTTTCGCGCTCGCGCTGCGCTCCCCGGCGATGGCTCTCGATGTTTCTCGTCTCGTGTATACTTCTCTGCCTCTTTCTCGTGCCGCTCGCGGCGGAGCGGTCGCCAGAGACCCAGCAGAGCGACCAGGAGCGCACATCTTCCGAGTCGCCTTCGTCGCAAGATTCGCGCCACGAGCACGCGGCTACCGCGCGCGACAACGACGCGGCGTCGCCAACAGACGCACCCAGCGCGTCCAAGCCGTCCAGAGATCCGCCCATCGTGTTGGAGCTCACGACCAGCGATTACAACGGCGACGTGGCGTGGGAGACTGCGCGGCAGCCGGTCGCATTCAGCGCCGGTGCCGCCGCGGCGCAAGCCAAGCCGCCGACGCCCGCCGAGCGCCAGCAGTTTGTCGAGCGCATGCAAAAGACGCTAGACACGCTGCTGGCGCGGTACGAAGCGCAGGGCACCCACGTGCTCGAAGGTGAACACCAGACGATCAACGAACTGCGGCAGCTCATTGACGAGGCCGCGCCGCTGCTGACGGCCGAGCTGCTCCGCGAACTTCCTGCAGTATACGAGCAGATTGTCGACGCGCAGACGCTGGCCGAGGATATGCTCGAAGAAAGCGACGACGTGATCCCCGAGGACGACAAGCAGCACGCGCTCGTGCGCGAGCTCGAGCCGTCGGATGCGTTTCTCGATATTGAAGACCGCATTCTGGACGCAGGGCTCACGCCCCCGACAGTCGAGGCCCTGCAAAAACTCGCCCGTGACCAAAACGACGTGTATGCCCATGAGACGCTCGCGTACATTGAATTCTTTGAACCGAATGCGACCCAGACACGAGACTTTCGCCGCGCGTTTGCGCACTTGCGCGTCGCGAGCGACGCTGGCCGGGGCCACGCCAGCAGTTTGCTCGCCATGCTTAGTCTCATTGACTTTGGGACGCCCCGCAATGCCTCGCTGCCTGTCGCGGCGCGTCGCCAAATTGCCCAGGAGCTTTTACTGGACTTGGCACGGGAACAAGACTTTACGGCGTCGCTGGTCGTCGCGTACCGCATGCTCACGGGCGAAATGACGGGCGTGTGGCGCAACGACACATGCCAGAACGCAGTCCAGTATTACTACCGCACGGCCGAGTCCAACGTGCAACAACTCTCGGACTTGGGCGGCGAGCGCGGTCCAGAATTTGGACGCTTGTCGGACGAGGTGGAGGCCGCGGCGGCCGCATCAACGCTCCATGATCCGTTTGCCGATGACGCGGCGCAGCGGTTCGAGTACTTTCGATCGATCGCTGGGAACCCCATGGACGAGCAGTGGGTCGAAGCGACCGAGCGGCTCGGTGAGATGTACTTTTACGGCGACGAGGCCGCCGGCGTGCGGCAAGACTATGCGCGGGCCACGCAGCATTTCCGGCGCGCGGCCGACGCCGGCGAGCCCGTCGCACAGGCCAATTACGGCATGATGCTCGCACAGGGCATTGGCACGCCACAAGACAATACGACGGCGCTCAAGTACTTTGAACGCGCGGCCGCCCAAGGTAATGGCTTTGCGATGCACGGCATTGGCGTCATGTACCTCACGGGCGGTGGTGTCGTGAAAAACGAGACGCGCGCCTTTGAGTGGTTTGAAAAGGCCGTGGCGTTTGGGTACGTTGAAGCCCACACGTATTTGGGTTCGGCCTACCTCCACGCCCGCGGCGTCGAGCGCAATGAGACGCTCGCGTTTGACCATTTCTCCGAGGCCGCGACGACCGAGTCGAGCCAGGCGCTGTTTAATTTGGGCGTCATGTACTATCGCGGCGCCGGCACGAAATTGTCGTGTCCACTGGCCGTTGCGAATTTCCGCCGCGTCGCGACGCAGCCGAATTTGCTCGCGGATTTGCCGTTTTCCATGGAGAAGGCGTACGACTGTTATAAGCACGGCGACTACCTGCGCGCGTACCTGCAGTACCGCCTGCTCTCGGAGTTTGGCTCGGAGGAAGCGCAGACCAATGCGGCCTTTATGCTCGAGCAGTTTGGCGACCAGATCTTTCCTTCGAATGTGGACGATGAAGACGCCCCTGCCAGTGGGGAAGACGCGGCGCCGCTGCCGCCCGTGTGGATGGGGGCGCCCAAGCACGCGCTCGTCGAGGCCATGGCGTTGTACGAGCGAGCCGCGGCACTGAATGACACGGAGGCGATCCGCAGGACGGGCGCGTGCCACTATGAAGGCTGGCACCAAGTGTGCGAGAAGAACGCAACGCGGGCCATGGAGCGGTACGAGAAAGCGGCGCGGCTCGGAGACGCCGAGGCCGCGTTCAACTGTGGGGCGATGTACTCGACGGCGGATGGCGTGCGGCGTGACCTTGATGAGGCCAAGGTATGTGGGGAGATTCTTGTTACGCTAAATTGGCGGCAGACTTTTGACGACACTGATGCTTGTTTGTCTGTAGCGATTCTTCGCCATGTGTACCGACGCCATGTTTCCAGAGAACGTACCGTGTGCGTTGGCGCTATCGGTGCTGCGTCTTGTGGTCGCTGTGCGTGATGCTTTTGAGCGCGTGGTCGCACTCATGCCGGCATCACTGCGGTCGCTGCTTCCAATGTCGTAACTTATTAGACTGATCAATACATATCGCCATAGAGAATATCTCCTGTGTCATGGGTAGTGCCCATTGGACGCCAATGGCGACTAATCCAATGGCCTGGCGTTGGCGAGCAATGTGTGCATTCTACGTAGTACATGGAAGTCCGACTTCATTCACAGGTGGGGGTACTGTACTCATACCGTCTCGTACGACTTGCCCTGCCACGATCGCTTTTTCTTCTTGGTGCCTGTCACGGCGGACGATCGCATGACTGTATGGTGGCGCTTCTTGGACTGCCACCATTTACGGCACTCGTCGAATATCAGCACAGTCGACGCGATCGAGCAAACGTAAAAGAGATCGCCCAGCGTCAACGCCTCGGTCTGGAAAGTTGCCTGGAGCGGCGGGAAGTAGATCACGAGCAGCTGGCCCATCTGAGAGGACGCAACGATATCAAATAATTAGTGCGCTGAGCAGGGTAGACACAAAAACACGGGGAAATCAAAACCACTCACCAGTGACGCGCCGACGGCATACGCGAAGAATCGGTTCGAGAGGATGCCGATCTCAAACACGGACTTGTCGTCGGACCGACAGGACAATGCGTTGAACATGTCAAACATCACAAACGTCGTGAAGCTCATGGTTCGATCGCGTCGGCTGACTGTGCCGTCTACAGCGAGTTCCTTGTAAAAGACGAACAGCGTGCCGCATACAATGAAGCACGCTGAGGTCAGAATGCGCTTGATCATCGGGCGAGTAATGATGTTGGCATCCTTAGATCGTGGGCCTTCTCGCATCACATCCGGGTCCACAGGCTCAACACCGAGGCTCTGTGCTGGCGGCCCGTCCATGATAATGTTAATCCAGAGGATTTGCATCGCGTTCAGCGGCGACGGGAGATTGAACAGCGTCGAGATGGCAATCAAGCACAATGCCGAGATACTGGTGCTCAACTGGAATCGGAGAAAGTGCTTGATGTTGTGGTAGATCGATTTGCCTTCTTCCATGGCACAAAGGATCGTAGCAAAGTTGTCGTCCAGCAAAATCATGTCCGAGGCTTCCTTCGAGACGTCAGTTCCGCTCGTACCCATGGCGATACCAATATCGGCGGCCTTCAACGCAGGAGCGTCATTTACACCGTCACCAGTCATCGCGACTTGGAGTCCGGCTTCCTGCAGCGCGCGAACAATCTTGAGTTTATGGCGAGGGCATGTCCGATAGAAGACGGCCGTCTTGAGAATGCGCTTCTCCAACTCCATCATGTCCATGATCTCCAACTCGGTTCCGGACACAGCAAAGTCCGACGGATTCTCACCGTCACCAAAGTGATCCGACGTGATGATGCCCACCTTGCTAGCAATGGCGATCGCAGTTTCCTTTGAGTCACCCGTGAGCATGATCGTGCGAACGCCACTTGCAGCAAGCGCATGGATGGCCTTGTCGACACCGGCGCGCGGAGGATCCGAGATGCCAACGAGACCAGAAAACACCATTGCACGATCCGAGTGTTCGCCGAACGACATGGCCAGTACACGAAGTCCACGAGATGCCATCTGGTTCGACTCCAAGTAAATGCGCTCGCGGTCGCTGGCCGTCATATCCTTGAGGCGGCCACAGTTGTCTTCAATCTTGTCACAGCGCGACAGGATGGCTTCAGTCATTCCCTTTAGGTACCACTTGCGGAATCCATTGTGCTCACAGCACACCGCCATCCACTTCTTATCGGAACTGAACGGGACTTCGCTCACGCGGTTGTGGTTCTTCATAACTTGCTGGTTGATACCAATCTTCTGCGCGCACATCAAGACTGCACCTTCGGTCGCCTGGCCGATGACTTCTCCGTCCGTAATGGCAGCATTGTTACAAAGCGCACCGGCCAGTAGGCAGTGGTACACGTGCGGGTGTGAGTTCTCGGTGACGGCTTCGCCACGCATGGATACATGACTGGTGGTGGCGGACGCGGACGCCAACGTACCCGACCCAGACGTGCGCTTGCCGACTCCGTTTACTTCCGCATACACGCTCTCGAACGGCACAAAGATCTCAATGACTTCCATCTTGTTGGTCGTGATCGTGCCGGTCTTGTCGGCGCAGATGACATTGATGCACCCGAGTGCTTCGACCGCTGGGAGCTTCTTGACGATCGCGTGGCGCTTGGCCATCTTCATCACGCCAAACGCCAACGTGACCGTGACGCAAATCGGAAGACCTTCGGGAATCGCGGCGACCGCCAGCGAGACACCAATCTGGAGCATCGTGAGCATGCCCTTGCCCTGCAAGATCCCAATCAAGCAGATCACGGCAATAATGCCAATCGAAAAGATCGAAAGCTGCTTGCCGAGCGCGTCCATGCTGTTTTGCAGCGGCGTCTTGCGCTCTTCGACCTTGTGCATCACTTCAAATACAGATCCAAACTCGGTCTTGGCACCAGTGCCGTACACGACTGCGCGTCCACGGCCGGCGCGCACGAGCGTGCCCATGTACACAATGTTCTTGCGCTCTGCGATCGGGTGGTTATGCGCATTCTCGATTGGGCTCGTGTGCTTGACGACTGGCATGGTCTCACCCGTCAAATTCGACTCGTCGACTTCCAAGTCCACGGCTTCAATCAATCGCGCGTCCGCTGGGATGCGGTCGCCCACGTTCACGACCACGATATCGCCCGGTACGAGATCTTTCGCAAAGATCTCGACCGTCACGCCGTCGCGGATCGCGTGGCAGCGCGGCGGCACGAGCTCCTTGAGTGCTTCGAGCGTCTTCTCGGATCGGTACTCTTGCACAAACGCGACCGTCACGACAATCGTGATCGCGACCGCAATGGAAATCGCATCGTCCGTGTGGCCCATGGCGACCGAGATGACACCGGAGCCCATGAGCAGCATAATGAGCGGGTCCTTGAACTGGCCGAGAAACTTGGCAATGATTGACTCTTCTTCCTCCGACTCGAGCTCGTTAAAGCCGTACTCGCGCTGGCGCTGTTCAACTTCGAGCGGCGATAAGCCATAGTGCGGGTCGACGTCGAGTTCCTTTAGAATATCGTCATGCGCGCGCGACGATGCGCGCAGCCGTCCGCCGCCACTGCTCGCGCTGGCGTCCACGTCGATCACAGACGACGGTTCCGACGCGAGCGAGCTTAGCGAGCCCGTGGACGCTGTGCGGGGCGATATACTCATGCGCGTCGGCGTGTCCATAGACTAATTACGAGATTGCGGAGCGTGTAGGTCGATTTGGAAGATGCGGATCGCACGACAGCTCGACCAAGATGCGGCGCTTCAAGATGACACACGTGCGGGAGGCGTGCCGGGTGTGCGCGTGGACGTAGAGCGAGGAATCCCACCAGAGGTTTCCCTTCGTGGTGGTCCTTGATAAAGAGAAATGCTTTCCCTTCCGCAATGTTGGGGGGAAAGCGTTGGATTCCAACGTTGGCGTCGGCGTCAGAGCGAATCTCCAAGTGGGTTTTGTTGGTGCTTTTTCGTTGGCGTTTCTCCAACAAAGTGACGCAAGCGGCACAAGCTCACACTGGACTCACAAACTGGGCTGGAAGGGGTAGAGTGTGGCGAGCTGTGATTGGCAGTTAATACGAGCTCTATTTTATGCCAATAGATGGCACGCCTACTCATTCCTCTTGTGTGGTGCACATAGCATATAGCTGGATTTCAACCAATGGGACTGCTTGTTGAGTCCGATGCACAAACGGAAAATGCGCGTGAAGCGTCGCCATGGATCCGGGATCTTCTTGAGGGGGCGCCTCCGTAGCCTTATTGCCCTTATGTATCTAATGGATAGGACAGAAAGCTTCCAAATAAGAAGATCTCTTGTTGGGACAGTACGCCCACAGGAAGCGTCGCTAGAAAAGATCTCCCTGAGCGCGGCCACCTTGGCTCCAACAGCTCCAATTGGACGGCGCACGGCCCACGGATCATGGCGTTGTGAGGGAAAACGCGTGTCTCGATGGGCAAGTTGACTCATTGTTGTGAGGTTGAAACCATCGCCGCAGGGATCATTCTCTGTCTCCTCACAAGGAGCGGATGCAAGGAACTATGTAGACATGGACGTGCGATTCGTAGGATACTGTATTGTATAAGGGTCGTGACTGGTGCGATGCTACGAGCCTTCAAGCTGCATGCAGCTCCCGGAACATTTACATGGCGATTCGACCGACAAGAGTCAATCATTGGCGCTGGCTGACTTAGTGCGCGGTTCGCTCGCCTGAGCTTTGGTACGGGAGCACCATGTTGTGCCAGTCTGACCGCTCGGCGACAATCTTGGCAACGTGCACGAGCTGGCGCTCGTCTTCCTTGGAGAATCCGTTCTTCACGGGGCAGTCCATATCCAGCACGGCAAGCAACTCGCCCTTGTCATTAAGCACGGGCACGACAATTTCCGACTCGGACGCGCTGTCGCACGCAATGTGGCCTTCAAATGCGTGCACGTCGGCAATGCGCTGCACCGTCTTGGTGCGTGCGGCCTTGCCGCAGACGCCCTCGTCGTAGTGGATCGTGTGGCACGCCTTCTTGCCCTGGAACGGACCGAGCACGAGCACGTGGCTCTCACCCTCGAGCGACGTCACGAGCGGACGCGCAAAGTAAAAGCCTGCCCAATTGATTGGCCGGTTGGCGTCGTGGAACGCGTGCCAAATGATCGACGAAATGTTGGCCGTGTTGGAGACGTAGTCGCGCTGCGAGGTCGTGTAGGCCTCGACGTCGGCCAGCATCTCCTTGTAGTCTACCGGGTTGAAGTAGTGCGTCAGCGACGCCTCGTCGGGACAGTCTGTATCAGCAACAAATCCGAGCATGAGTGGAAAGACGTTGCGACTGCCTGAGAAAACTCGGTACGTACCGGGGCTGTACCCGATCTGCTCAATGATTGCGGCGATTCGCTCCTTCAGGGGCGAGCTCTTGGGGTTCACGGTGAGCACGGCCGCGCCATTCTTGTACACCGATACACTCGGCTCCGCATCCTTCACAAGCGCTTGGCACAACACCTAATAATTTGCACGCCAGAAGTTAGTTGTGTCACGCGCCATGGTTCTCCAATGATGCACCACGGGTTGCTCACCAAATCGGTGCGATCGCGAAAGAGGAACGCGAGCGTGTTGAGAAACGGCTTGGTCTTGTACTCGCGGTCCTTGCGGTGCAGCAGCACGACCACGGGCTGGCTAGTCTCCTTCTCGATAATCTCTTCAATGCGCGAAGGCTCGTCCAATAGCGCAAACTGCGCGAGCACGTCCGCAAAGTCGGCCATCGTCGATACGTGTCAATGCTCCTTCGCGGAATATGCGGGGCGAGTTGGAGACGAATGGCTTTGGCCGCAATTGGAGATCCCATCACCAAGTGCAGATGACGCAAACTTATCAAGGTATGCTTTATAGGAGGTATCTGGATGCAGGATAAGTCTGAATATGGGTTTGTGCACAGGCGCCGAATATCATCTTCCAAAGGTCATTTAGAATACAATATTGGCCAATCATTTACCCCGAATACTGCTTGTCAGCTGAAAGTTGTCAATCCTTCGTCCTATTTTAGGTACCAACGTAAACAAAAAAATTGGTCAAACAGTTTTGCGAAATGCCTAAACTACCCAACAGCTTTGGGAAGAAATCGTCTTCGCAGTAAATCCCTGTGAACATTTTTTCAAGCTGATGTCGAAAACCACTTTTAGAGAGTTTAGAGAGTCAAGTCCCATTTTCCGAAACCCCTTGGTGGCCAACAGGCGCGGCATATCCCGATCCACTACCATCCCCACGGCGACCATGGCGCTGCAGCAGCTCCTACACAAGCCCGACGCCCACATGTGGGTGCTACGCCACGTCACAGAATATCTACGTCCATCGGACGCCTCGCGGTTGGCGGCCATGGCGATCGAGAGCGGTCGCGCGGACCTGCAGCGCCTGCTCCACTGACTGCTCCACGGTGATGCGCCGCTCCCACTGCTCACGAAAACGGACGTGCTGGTCGAAGCTGCGTGTCTTGGCGTGTGGTCCGTCGTGATCCAGCTTCTCGAGCAAATCAAGTGTGACGCGCCGCCACGCGAGACGCCTGCGCGCAAGCCCACGAGCGGGAAACCGTCACCAACCGAGCAGAAACTATGCAAGTGCTTGACGGCCGCGTACGACGGGTCGGGCTTTTCGTTTCCCACCGCTGTGCTGGAGGCGGCTGCGACGCGCGGTGATTCCGCGGCCGTGCAGTGGCTTCTGTCGCGGACCAAGAAGGGCGCCAACAAGGTGGTCATCGATGGCAGGACGACCATCATGTCCGAGGACGACTTGGACATTATCAACACGGCCATCATGATGGCCGAGTCGACACGGCAGCTCAGCGTTATTGACTGGCTCGTGACGGCGTCCCCGATCATCCGCTGCGTGCTACCACTGGACGACGAGCTCCAGGCCGTGTGCTGGTACACGCACCAGCACGACGCGTACTTCTACAATAGCGTGACCGCCCAGCACGGTATGGGATACGTGGTCGCGAGCAACTCTACGGCAGGCGACGGTTGTACACCAGGCACCAAGCCCACGCAAATGCCGCTCGCGCTCTAAATCGCCCAAGACGGCGACGTCGATACACTGGCCAAGATCTATTCGCGTCCAAACCATCACGCGCTGATCTCGCCACACACGATGGAGAGCGCCGCGTCCGGTGGCCACGTGCACGTCATGGAGTGACTCTATGAGCGGTTCCCGAACTTCTTGACGCCGGCGAGCGTCACGAGCGCCGCGAAAGCCGGTCAGTTGCATGTGCTCTAGTGGCTCGAGCAGTTCCAGTTGCCCGTGTACAAATCCGCCGTCATCGAGGCGGCCGCCGCCGGCCATGTTGATGTGCTGCGCTGGCTGCGACGGCAAGACGCGCACGTGTCGGACCGGATCTGTCCCGAGGCCATGCATCAAGTGACCAAGCAAGGACGCCGCGACGTGCTCCAGTTTTACCACGAAGAACACAAGGCCGCGATCACCCTCGCGTTTCTCGATTACCTCATCGACTGCAAGAGCGTCGAGACGTACGAGTATATTCTCGACCGCGTGCAGGCCACGCCCACTGAGCTCGAAGAGTTACTCCACGCTGCCGCGGCGGACAGCAGTCTTGTCGTGATTGAGTACCTGGTGTTGCAGCGTCGCCTCTGGGGCCGCGAGGCGTTTGAGGCGGCCGTGTACCGTTGCCGCCCAGAGCACCAATCCCGAGCCGAGTCGCGTGCCGTCGCCAAGCCAGAGAATCTCGTGAGCCTCGAGATCAGCCAGTTCTTGATGAAGCAAGCACGGATCCGAGCCGCGGCCTCGCACACGCCCTTGATGAATCACGTGAATCTCGACAATATTTGCATTCTTCACGTGTCCCACCTCAAAAACTACGAGACGGCCGAGTGGCTCGCGCGGTCCGTGCCCGAGGCGGACTGCGATCCCGCCGAACTCATGGACGGCGACGAGTATCCGCCACGCGATGCCTGTGCCGGCGATTCGGCGGGCGTAGTGCTCGCGTGTTTGCAACCCCGACGGGATCAGTGTCGAGCCGTGTCGTGGATGCCGCGCTGGGCGGTCGTCGCGAACTGCACCCAGGCCTTTGAACGGCTCGTGGAGATGGAGCACCCAGCGCTTGGCGCCATGGACGTGCAGCGCGTAATCATCCACCACTCGCGTGATGGTCGCTTCATGACGACGCTCATGTCGCGCATGCACGACGGCACACTGAGCACACCGATATTGTGATGTGGGCATCGTCGTTTGGGATCCGCTCCGTGCTCGAACGGATCTATATACTGGAAGTACCGGCCAAGCGCCAGCGGCTGCTGCAACTCGCTGCGGCGCGCGGTGCCGAGAATGGCCACACGGACGTGCTCGTGTGGGTCGTCGCCATGTGCGACGCTGACCGAGTGCCCAAGGTGATTGTGTTTAACGAGGCAGCGAACGAGGCCGCGCGCTGCGGCCGTGTGGGCGTACTGCAGTGGCTATGTGATAATACCCTGCTGCCGCTCGAAGACACGGACAAAGTGTCGGCCATTGTGCGTCAGGCCGCGCGCCATCGCCGCGTCGACTGTCTGCGCTGGCTTTTCGCGCATGTGGTCGTGTCGCCCCACGTCGCCGCCCAGATCTTGCTAGCCGCGGTCAAGCAAAACCACGATGGCGTCGTGCGGTGGATCACACAGAATGGCTATATTTCTCGTCTAGACAAAAAACCGCCGCCTTGCACCGTATCACGGCCGAAGTTCCCATGGGTCTGCTGCTACAGCTGCTGGGCGGCGACGACCACGACGGCGCCGACCACGCGTGGGTGCTGCGCCATGCGCTGAGCTTTCTGCTGCCCGTCGATGCGGTACGGCTCGTGGTCGCTGTGCTGCAAAGCGGCGGATGTGACACGCGCCGCCAAGTCCACTGGCTCCGCTTTGGCGATGCGCCGTTGCCACGCATGAGCGAGAACGAGCTGCTCGGCGAAGCAGCGAGCCATTCCTGTTGGCATGCACTTACCCTTCTTCTTGACGACCTACGGGGCAAGGCGCCGCCGTGGGCTGCTCTCTATGACGAGACTATTCCGGATACAGTTCAGCCGCCAACCAAGCGGTTGCTGGCGCGCGCGACCGTGGCCCACTGCGGCACGCACTACCGCTTTGGAACCAATGTAATGAAGGCTGCTGCTGTGTATGGTGATCTCGACGCCGTCCAGTGGCTCCTGCTACGCGCAGCCACGGTGAGTGGACTCGTCGAGCCGTCCCGGAAAGAAAAAGTGGATTCGTATCCGGACCCGACCAGGGCCGTAATCGAGGCGGCGGCCGATGCGCGGCAGCTCCATGTCGTCGAATGGTTAGTCGGTACCATGGCGCGTGCCGAGTGTGTGCTGCCGTACGACGATGAACTGCAGGCGATCTGCTGGGCCGTGCAAAGCGACCACGACCCGCGCGCGTGGGAGTACTTTTGTGCCACCAAAAAGCACGGCTTTAGCGCTGCACGAGATTACCTCGGCCGCAGCGATGCGGCCGGCACACTGCTGACGCGTACGCCATTGCCCGACGCGTTTGCTCGTGACGGCGACCTCGCGACGCTCAAGAAGATTCGCGCGCGTGCCAACTATCGGCCGGCCATTGGTCGCTCGGCGCTCGCGGTGGCGTCCAAGCTCGGCCATGTCGACGTTGTCGACTGGCTCTACGCACTGTACCCCAGTGAAGTGTCGATGACGAGTCTTTTTGATGCGGCAAGAGATGGCCACCTCGAGCTCGTCCAATGGATCGCGCGGCTGAGCCGCGGAAAAGCAGCCATTCATGAGCTGGCCCGAAGCGTTACCACCGCTGCCGCGAGCGGCGGACACGTCCACGTGCTGCGCTGGCTTCGGTCCGTGGATAGCGAGCAGGTGCATCGCTATCCGAACGAAGCGCTCGCGAGTGCCAT
This sequence comes from Pythium volutum, assembly GCA_023334575.1. Taxonomy (NCBI): domain Eukaryota; phylum Oomycota; class Peronosporomycetes; order Pythiales; family Pythiaceae; genus Pythium; species Pythium volutum. The sequence continues at coordinate 17,542 of JAADVC010000520.1, forward strand.
TGCGATGGGCCATTATAATGCCGTGCAATTTCTGCGCGAGGAGTGCCATGCCGTGATTGATCAGCACCGCGTCATCAGAGCAATGGAAACGTGCTCGAATCGCGAGACGTTTGCCTACGTGCTCGACCATATCGTTGGTACGTTGACCGAGCCCGGTCATCTCGTGGAGCGCGTCGCATCTTTGTCGAGTCTCGAAGTCGTCCAGTATCTGGTGCTCGAGCGTGGTCACTGGAGCCGTGACGCATTTTGCGCGGCAGCGAACAGGAACGCATCGATTCTGAGCAGCCAACTCGAGATTTGTCGGTTCCTGTATGAGCAAGCCCAGATAAGAGCCCAGTATCTCCACACGTCGCTTGAAGATGAGATAGATTTCTCAAAGACTCGAATCGCTCGTGGCTCGAATTACGCATTCTCCGAATGGCTGGTGACGTGTGTACCCCAAGTCGCCTTTTGGGATGCGACACACGAACGATCGCACATAGACGTCTTCGTGGTCGACCCCTCAGTGAAAAGAGTCCGTCTCGCCGGCATTAAATACCGACCAGACGAGTGTCTCTCTATACCCTGGCTACCAGCATGGGCTGTCCACGTCAACAGTTTTGAAGCGCTTGAGCTGCTCGAGACGAGCGGCCACCCAAATCTCCGTGACGACAAAACCTACGAAGCCATCATTTACTACACTCGTGACGCACGTCTCATGCTCAAGCTGTTGCCTCTCCCAGAAGACGCACCATCTTTGTGCAAGCAAGTCGTGGAGTGGGCCGCAGAATTCGGCATGATCACGGTTCAGGCCTCTTAAGAATAGGAACTGTGTCAAGAGAAAGTGCATAAATCCTAGTCCAAGGAGTTCAAAACTCCTAGTCCACCAGACAGCGCTTTGGTCGGAATTTGGCTGGTGAACTATCCGACTTCACGCACTGTTGGTGTTGTTCATAAATCTACAAGGAATTTGAGTCTATTTTGACCCACTTCAATCAGCGTTCCTAATCCTGACTTTCCGAAAATCCTATTCCATGTTAGACTAGGAAGGTAGGAATTTGTTCCTATTCTTAAGAGGCCTGGTCACGGTGCTACGCCGTGTGTTTGACAAGGAAGATTTCAAGACCCAAGAAAAACCACTGAAGCGTGCTGTGCAACCCGCTGGCTTCTCTGGTCATATCGAGATGGTCGAGTGGCTTATGGATCAGTGAGTTTACTCGGCGTATCCAATGCCACCGTGGTCAAGGCGATTCAAATGGATGCGCTTCGCCACGGTCATACGACTCACTGCGTTTGCTCCATAGACGCGAGCTTGTTGGTGCGAAACCTCAAGCACTCAACGCAATGGTTTCGGAGGCTGCGCAGGCTTGTCAAGTTCGCAGTCTCGAATGGCTACTGGAGAATCGGACGATCTCAGTCAATCTCATTGCGACCGCTCTGGCCACTGCAGTGCAGCTCAACCACACCGTGATCGTTCATTTCCTTCCGCAGAAGTACGAGCCGAGTGAGCTGCCCATTCGATCTCAGGATCGTTCTCGTATCCGTGACTTTCTTCAGAAGCAGCGAGACAAGGTGGATGCTGCTGTACCCCAACAGGACGACGAGACAAGCTCCACACAAGACGACGCGGCAATCGCTGGCCGTCGGACTAAGCGCTCTCGACGCAAGTAGTTTACCAGCCAAATGCTCAATTGTATTCTTTTGCTAACATTTAGACGTCACTCATGACCACATCTGCATATGTTTGTGAATGCCTTGGAGTGGAGATGTCTCGCCACAGCCGCGCGGTTGTGCTTTGCAGCAGATCACACGGCCGTTCGCAGGCAGCGATTCCGCAGCTGAAGCATTTCCAAGCCTCCTCGATCTTTCGTAGGAAGAA
>JAADVC010000521.1:0-19384 GCA_023334575.1 Pythium volutum
ATTTCGTGTGTAGATCTCGTGCAATGGCAGTGTCTGGCTCATTTCGCGGCGCTTTAGCGACTTTGACCAGCTCCACGTGCGGCTCGTGCGCCACTTTGGCGACCTCATTGAGGCGCAGATTCCCGAAAAGCAGTGGTTTGGACGGTGCGTATCTTCTGTATGGATCTATTTTCCCCAACGCCCCGCGAAATATTCGAGGATGAGTAGACACGGGAGTGTGAGGCGTTTTACTCGATGCGTCTTTTGTGGGTCGTTGCGAGGACCAGCGAATCGGTCGAGCGACGTGGTGCTTCAGTGAGGAGTTGGCCGTGGTGACTGGTGAGAAAAAGGAGCGAAGCGCGATGGAGGGGGACGGGTGGGACGGCGCGACGCGTCATGTTGACAACGAAGGAAAATTCAGAGGAGACTCGCTTGCCGTTGCGTAAGCGAGACGATGACTGCCAAATCGCTTGATCTTATCTGACTGCGACGCATGCGACGCCTCCCTCTCGCCTTTCGTGTCGCTCGTGATCTCACCAGAGCGCTTCGTGTCTCCCCGCTGTGTTGTGCTGCTGCCGCTTTGCCGCGTTTGCTCTGGATCCTCCGACCCCATGGACATGAGAAACCACAAAATCCTCGCCTCCCGGCGCAAGTGTCCGCACGAAGTAGAAATCGTCTGCGCTGAGAATTAATGCGGGTCGAAGGGCATTAGCTGAGGGTGGTGGTGACGGGGGGAAGAACTAATGTGGGGCCTATGTACTTTCCTAGATTTGATCCCAACTTTCTCGTCAAACGTCAGTCCGGTCTCCAGGAATATATCGGTACGGCATTGTCAGCTGAGCGTCGATGAGGTGCATGTCCCTAACTATATGTGGTATCCTTGTGAATCTGTGTAGTGCGTCTGCTGCTCGTGCCAGGTATCCTTGAGGACCGATCGTTGCAGCACTTTTTGGAGCTCGAAAAGCACTTGGAATTGGACGGCGATCTCGCGCCCGGCGGCGCCTCCGGTAGTGGCCGTGCCTCGAACGGCGGCTTGCTCTCGACCAAGAGCATGGTGCTGAACGAAAACGACCGGCTCAATGCGATCGTCGAGCACGCGGCGCACACGTTTATCGACGTGAGCGAAGTGCCCGAGCCGCTCGAGCCCGACCAGGCCGCGCAGCGCAAGCACGAGATTGTCGCGGCCGCCGAGACGCAGTTCCACGAGACGACGTTTGTCGACGGTTTCCAGACGAGCGTGCAGGCGCTGCGGCTGCCGCCGGCGCCCGTCGCGCGGTTCACGGCCGACACTGTCATTGCGCGACTCGAAGCGCCGAGCAGCTTTTCGTACGACCACGAAATGGAGCTTCTGCAGGCGACGCTCCAAAGCGTCGACCAGTCGCTGCGGCTCACGATCGTGCCGCCGTCGTCGGAATTGATTGCGCTCATGGCCGGTGCCGCCGCGCTTCTGGGCAGCGGCTCGTTCTCGAACGGCTCGGCCGCGGTCACGTACTCGGGAGGCGGCGGCGAGGCCACCATGGTCAACTAGTTACACCCCCAAGAAATATACTACGTAGTAGGAGAGAAGCGAACAGCGCGAGATCTAGGAAACGCACGAGGCTGTAAGGACGTTGGCGTTGGGCGACATAAGACGTACATTTGCGTCTATTTGATTTTGGTGGGGAAACACGGGAAAGGCCGCAGATTGTCCATCGCGTTCATCGCGGCCAGCGCGCCGAGATAGTCCTTGTTGGCCGTCAGCCAGTCACTCTGGACCACACCTTCTGCAAACCGTCCGGGCGTGTCGGCCGGGTTGTACTGGTACTCGCTCTCCGGGTTCAGCGACCACACAAAGCCACCGGCCCAGCCGGGCTTGGTGATGAGTTCGATCGTAAAGTCGGTACACCGCTTGGTCGTCTTTTTCGGGTGCGCGTCGGTCGAGTAGAGCCCGCCAAACTCGCCCAGCATGAGTGCCGGGCCGGTCTCGGACGCCAGGAAGCCAAACATGTCGTTCATGGTCGCCTGCACACGGCCTCGCAGTGCGTCGTCGCTCAGCTCCACGTAGCCCTGCAGCCCCGTGCCGGGCTTGCCGCCGCCGAAAAAGTACTGCTGCGGGTACACGGCCGGTGTGTAGTAGTGCGGTGCCCAGACGAGCTTGTTCTTGGTGGTAAAGTCGAGCGTCTTGGTCTTGACGCCCTGCAGGCCGCCGCCGTACCAGTCCGAGTACTTCATGACTTCGCCGTCGAGGGTCAGCTTATTGCCTTCGTTGTAGACGCCCTCGACAAAGCCCATCCACTGTGAACAGCCCGTGAGCATACGCTCGGCAATCCGCTTGGCGCCGTCACGAAAGTCGGTCGGCGAGCCGTCGCCCCATGTCGCCTTGAACGGCTCGTTCTTCAAGTCGATACCGATAATGTTCCAGTACTCCTTGTCGCAAAGGTTTTTTGTGAGCACATCGATCGAGTCGAGAAACTTGGTCTCGGGGAACCCACTGCTGTACCAGAGATTGCCCGGATCGTTGGGCGCGAGCGTGTGCATGCTAAAGAGCACGCCAATGTTGCGGTACTGGAGCACCTTGACGAGGCTCTTGATGAGTGACATGTAGTCCTTGACGTTCACGCCGCGGTTGGCTTCTCGATTGATGAGCAGCGTGTTGGGCACTTTGTTGTCGAGGAGCCATTGGGACATGAGTGGAAGCCGCACGGCATTAAACTTGTTGCGGTCCATGAACGACGCGATTTGGTACTGAGGGAAATATAATCCATTAGTATAAGGTCAATATCTTGTACACAGCGTCCAGGAAGAAGTACCGCAGTCGTGCCGTTGTCCGTGTTCTCCCACAGACCGAGCGGGATGGCCGTGTCACTACAGCGTCAAAATCAGTCAGAAAAACCATGATAAAACCAAGACAGCAGCAGCTACTCACGTCTCCATGCCAAACCAGTTGATGCCCTTGATCTTGATGGGCACTTCCGTGCCGTTGGCCGAGACCGCGACAATGTGGCCGTTCTTGCTCTGGTAGTCGGGCAGCTCACACTGGCTCGCTGGGTACATTTTCGGATTCCCGATCGCGCCGTCGTCCGAGACGAGATCCGAGCCCGCGCTGATGCCGTCCGCAATCGTCGAGCTTTTGAACCGCGCAATCTCGTAGGTTTTCCCACGGTCGACGCTGGCGGAATGGGCCTGCAGGCCGTAGTACGCCATGAGCCCACCGGCGGATCCAATCAGCACGAGTATCAGCGCGACACCGGGCCACATGCGGCGCCGGCCCTTGAAATCCCGCGCGGTCTCGAGCTTGCGGACCGCCAAGTGGGCAATCTCAATGTCCCGCATCGTCGGGCGGCCAGCGGCCATGGTCGAGCGCCGTGTGTCGTCGGTAGTAGTACCGGTATAGCCGCCGGCCATATAGCTGAAGCGGTACGCCGGGTCAGCCGACACGTCGGACGGCCGCACGGGGCCACTCTCGACTTGTTCTTCTCCAGTCAATAGAGAACGGTGTAGCGACGACATGGCAGCGTTGGAGCGAAAGCGAGACTGCCGACATTGTCGTAGAAAAACCCACGCGGTTCCCGAGGAGCTCTTCCCTTCCCTTTCTGGAGGGAAAGCGGAAGGGCTTTGATTTTTGGCCCTGACTCAACAAGAACCCTCATTCAGATCCCACATCTCCCCTTTTTTTCGTTGAGCCCTCATCCATTTCGAATTGCTGATAGTCGAAGTGGTACGTGGGAAAGTGCAATGGGGCCAGTGGCGTAACCTTCAGTACAGTGCCACAGTATTGGATTAGACAGTGCAAAATTGGGTACACAAGTGAGATATCCGGCTGCGCTCAGATGGGGTTGGGGAGATACGCGGCGAGTCAAAAATCAAGGTCTCGTGAATCAGCACCTGACGTGGCGCGCGTGCGGTATCACTGACACGAAAATCACTTGGGACGCCATGGGGTCCACTGTTCAGAAATCTCACCTGAAAGCTCGCCACATGCTGGGCCCCCACACACGAGACGACAACGACGGGAGCATCGATAACCCACGTTCTATTTTGATATGCGTCTACAATTTCGTGGCTTTGCTTGGAAAGCATGGGAATGGCCGCAGATTCTCCATTGTGTTCATTGTCGCCAACGCTTCCAGATAGTCCTTGTTTGTCGACAGCCAGTCACGCTCCAGCACGCCCTCGACAAACGTCCCCGGTGTGTCGGCGGGGTTGTACTCGTACTTGCTCTCGGGATTCAACGACCACACAAAGCCGCCCGCCCATCCGGGCTTGGTGATCACCTCAATGGTGAAATCCGTGCACCGCTTGGTCGTCTTCTTTGGGTGCGCGTCCGTCGAGTACAAACCGCCAAACTCGCCAAGTATCACCGCGGGGCCCGTCTCGGACGCCAAGTATCCGAACATGTCGCTCATCGTTGCTTTGATGCGACCACGCAGCGCGTCGTCGCTCAGCTCGACATATCCTTGTAGCCCGACACCTATCTTACCGCTTGCAAAGTAGTATGGCTGCGGGTATACAGCCGGCGTGTAGTAGTGTGGCGCCCAGACGAGCTTGTTCTTGATGCTGAAGTCGAGAGGCTTGGTCTTGACGCCCTGCAGGCCGCCGCCGTACCAATCCGCGTACGTCAAGGCCTCGCCATCCACGGTCAACTTATGGCCTACGTCGTAGACACCTTCTACAAAGCCCATCCACTGAGAACAGCCCTTCAGCATGCGGTCGGCAATGCGCTTGGCGCCGTCGCGAAAGTCTTTCGGCGAGCCGTCACCCCATGTCGCCTTGTTCGGTTCGTTCTTGAGGTCAATGCCCATGATGTTCCAGTATTCCTTGTCGCACAGGTTCTTTGTGAGCACGTCGATCGAGTCGAGAAACTTGGTCTCCGGGAATCGATCACTGTACCACAGTTCACCTGGGTCCTCCATGGCCAACGTGTGCATACTAAAGAGCACGCCAATGCTGCGGTACTGGAGCACCTTGACGAGACTCTTGATGAGCGACATGTAGTCCTTGACGCTCACGCCGCGGTTGGCTTCTTTGTTGATGATTGCCGTGTTGGGCACTTTGTTGTCGAGGAGCCATTGTGACATGAGCGGCAACCGCACGGCATTAAACTTGTTGCGCTCAAGAAATGACGCGATTTGGTACTGTGTATGGATCAGAGTAGAAATGTTAGTCACCGAGTTCTGGACTCCAGATTGTCCATCATCTCGATTTGCTGTGCACGTACCGCAGTCGTTCCGTTGTCAGTGTTGTCCCACAAGCCGAGCGGAATGGCTTCGCCACTAGTAGAACCAACCCACAATCAAGTCAGAAGTCTCATAACACCATGGAGCACACCGAGCTGTCACTCACGTCTCCATGCCAAACCAGTTGATGCCCTTAATCTTGAACGGCACTTCCGTGCCATTGGCCGAGACTGCGACAATGTGGCCGTTCTTGCTCTGGTAATCCGGCAGTTCACACTGGCTCGCTGGGTACTTTTTCGGATTGCCGATCGCACCGTCGTCCGAGATGAGATCCGTGCCCGAGCTGATGCCGTCACTGCTCTGGCCGTCTTTGATTGTCGTGCTCTCAAACATCTTCTTCTCGAAGGTTTCTCCTCGTGCTGCGCTCGCCGAGTGTGCTCGAACGGCGTAATACGTCATGAGACCTCCGGCGGCACCGAGAAGCACGACCAAAAGCACGAGCCCGGGCCACATGCGATAGCGACCTTTGTAGTCGCGCGCGGCCTCGTCCTTCTGCTTGGTCGTGTCAAAGTCGGCGGCCTCCATGTCGCGCATCACGGTCGTTTGTCTTCCATTTGTCGGCGTCTACGCGACCGACGTGAGGCTCACGTCGCGCTGACCGCCATTCTCAGGCGCGCTGTAGCGGTACGCCGCGGCCGACGGCTCCTCGTGGTCGTCATTTCCCGGCTCGTGTTGCGTGGGGGTCGTCATCTCGGACTCGGCAGCAAATGATGAAATGACTTACAATCCAATCGAAGTGAACCGTTGTGATCATTCTCGCCATAAGTTGCGCACCTACAATACTACGCAAAATAATCGGTAGGTATGAACACGCAGCACATATCAAACCCAGACAAATGTGGTTGCCTACGTACTGTACCAATGCAGGTGAATGTTTCCGATCACAGAGAAAAAAAATCAGGCGGCCCAGTGAAGCCGCATTGTACCCACTGAGAGATTTGGCGCATCTCTCTGCGAAAGATTCGCACGGTCCAGTCGTGTGGAAGCCACGCGCCCACCCGCCAATATTTCACCATGCACGCATAGCGCCAACAAATAATACGCGACAAAAGAGCGCGTCTGCACTCGTGGGGTCCTGTGGATTGGAATTTCGATTGTCCTGGAAGCAGTTTGTGTGCCGAGGATTTTTTCTGCTGTGCGTGAGGGAAACGAGCAGGTCATTGAGAAAAAATCTCCCACCCACGTCTTTCCATACAATCTCCAGGTAGTTGAGCGGGATGTCATGGCATTGGTTGAAGTGACCATCACTCTGCTTGTAAATGCATGAAAACCGCCCCACTTTTCCGCCAGGCAACCAGACCGCGCCTAGACCGCACGCAGGAGACCAACGGAAATGCCTCCGTGCGTCATGGAAGTCTACTCCACACACCAAGACGACCACTGCTTTGCGGCTCTGTATCATATTGCGTATTAGTACGATTTTCGCACTGGCGAGCACCGAACGTGGCATTAGAGGTGGTCTTACAGATGGATACATTGTGGTTGACCAACTGCACATCCAGAGGTAGCACCAACTCGTAGTAGATGAAGATGGTCCTTCATACGGTAGGGTCCATTTGTGACAAATTAGATAATAATGTGCTCGTGGCTAAAAGGCGACTGAGCCTAGGCTTTGGCAGCTGCAGGGAAGCACGGGAACGTGCGCAAGTTCTCCATAGTGTCCATGTGTGCGAGACCCTTGATAAACTCGGTGTTTTCCGTGAGCCAGTCCGTTTGGAGCGCGCCTTCAAAGAAGCGGCCGGGCTTATCGGCCGGGTTGTACTGGTACTCGCTCTCGGGGTTCAGCGACCACACAAAGCCGCCGGCCCATCCGGGCTTGGTGATGAGCTCAATTGTGTAGTCGGTCGTGCGCCGCGTCGTCTTCATCGGGTGCGCGTCGGTCGCGTAAATGCCGCCAAACTCGCCCAGCAGGATCGCAGGCCCTGTCTCGGTCGCCAAGAAGCCAAACATGTCGTCGGTCGTGGCCTTGACGCGGCCGCGCAGCTTGTCGTCGCTCAGCTCGACGTACCCGACCAGTCCGTTCTCGCCCTTGGTGCCTTCGCCGCCCAGACTGCCGCCGCCGTACAGGTACGCCTGCGGGAACACGGCCGGCGTGTAGTAGTGCGGCGCCCAGACAATCTTGTTAGGGATGCTAAACTCAATAGTTTGGTTCTTGGCACCTTGGAGACCGCCGCCGTACCAGTCAAAGTACCAGTATCGCTCGCCATCCAGTTGCATCTCGTGCTTGGTGTAAATGCCCTCGACAAAGCCCATCCACTTGGGGCAGCCCTTGAGCATGCGGTCGGCAATGCGCTTGGCGCCCGCGCGAAAGTCGGCCGGGCCGTCGTCGCCCCAGGTCGCCGTCGACGGTTCGTTCTTGAGGTCAATGCCCATGACGTTCCAGTACTCGTTCGTGCACAAATTGGACGTCAAGATATCGATCGACTCGAGGAATTTTTCCTCGGGCACTTCGCTGTTGTACCAGAGCGCGCCCTTGTCGGCCTTGGTCAACGTGTGCATGCTCAGCATGATGCCAATGTTGCGGTACTGGAGCACTTTAATAATGCTCTTGAGCAGCTCCATGTAGTTCTTGATGCTCATGGCGCGGTTCTTGTACGTGTTGATCAAATTCGGGTTGGGTTTCGTGTTCTCGAGCAAGTACGTGGCCATGAGGGGCAGGCGCACCGCGTTGAACTTGTGCTTTTCGAGAAACGCCGCAATCTGGAACGCCGTCGTGCCGTTCACGCCATTGTCCCAGAGACCCAAGGGGACCGCCTCCGCACTATAATAGAGAAACAAGGGCCACGTCAGTTTACCACGCATCAAATAGAGAGACATAGGGAGAAGGAAAAACATACGCTTCCATGCCGAACCAGTTGATGCCCTTCATCTTGAGCGGCACCTCGGTGCCGTTGGACGAGACTGCGACAATGTGGCCGTTCTTGCTCTGGTAGTCGGGCAACTCGCACTTGCTCGGTGGGTACGCCTTGGGGTTGCCGACCTCACCGTCGTCCACGGCCGCCGAGCCGTCGGTCGCATTCGCCGGTGCACTGGGCAGTGTCGCGTTCTGCGCCGTCGAGTCCTTGCCGCCCTTGGTCGAGGTCAAATTGCCCTTGGTGCCCTTCATGACCACGTACGACACAATGCCGCCGGCCGCCGCGAGCACGACCAGCACGACGGCGATGAGCACCCATCGGCGGCGGCGGCTGTTGCCCATGGGCGGCTCGTGCGGACGGCCATACTTGTGGCCCCCGGCGCCGCCGCTGGCCTCCATCATGGGAATGTCGTTGCCCTGCATCACGGGCGTGTGGGCATTCTGCCACTGGTTCCCGGGCCGTGAGGGCGTCTGCGCATGGTTCCGCATCGTCTCGCTGGTCTCCAAATACGGAACAAAGACCGAGTCGCTTCGTAGCACGTTCCCGAATGAAGGCGTCTTGGGGGCCGTCGAGCATTGCGCCAGGGAGAAACAGCCTCCATCTCCCCACAGAGAGAGAGAGAGAGAAAGCCCACGCCCGATCGTTCAGGATGCAGCAGCGGGTCCTTTGGGATTCAGGAAGGGAGAGGACGGGCGGTCCGAGCGTCCATCCCTCATGGCCAAAGCAGGTGTGTGTCAAAAGGCCAGGGGCTGCAAAAGGGCCTACATTACCTAATTGCGTGAGGGGTCCGTTTTATGGCTGTTAAGTGTTGACGTGATTGCATAAATAAGGCATTTGTGTCATTATCAGGAATATGCTGAAAAAATTGCGCGCAAAACTTGGCACAATTCCCAAATTGCGACGTGGATGCACAAAAAGACACAGTTTTGTCTGTAAAGACTAGCCTTGCATTCATCAATTCACGCAAAAAGAAGTCAGAACCGCCGTGGCAGCACTTCAACACTCGGAGCTCCTGAGACTCAGGAGCTTAGCTGAGTGGACTTCGTAGATGGCTTCTCCATACTGGACTGTACAGTATCCCATTGGTGTCTCTTCAGCAATGCTGTAAAGTGTCCTGATGCGATTGTCGACGCTTCGCTTCCTATCGTAAGCCGTTATGTCGGACGCGTCCGCTGGCACTCTAACAAAGTTTGTTACAAACCTCAGCGCGACGTATTTTGTGATCCCCACGAATCTTTTCTGAGCCTCACCGAACCTACTGCCCCTATTAGTCAGTCACTGCCAGTCGCACTGACTGTGCCTTTTGGATGTTGTGGGTGTCAAAATCTCAATGGAACAACCGAGAACGGAACTGTAATTGGCTAGATCCCTGCTGTACACACGGTGCCATCGTTCTTTGCAAGCGTGTCCTTGTGGCTGCTCCACAAAACACGAATTTTCATGGTGCACCCAATGTGAGTGGAGCGATTGCTTGCGTCCAAGGCTTCCGAGATGAGGAAGCTCGAGCTAACTTCGAAGTGTTCCGGATGGGAGCAGCTGCCTTCGAATTTTTTTCTCTCCCTACAATACTGCATAGGATGCTCGCTGCTTTGTGGTTCTTGTCCTGGCTCTAGTTCCATCGCTGTCGTATCAGGTGTGGAGCTCATGGCGTCAAGCCCTTCATGTACGGCAGCGCAGTCACCAAACGCTGACAGTTTCAATGTGATGGAGACTCCAATGCAACCCGGACGTCGTGCACCCACATCAACGTCTCGACCAGACCCTATCGTCCACAGTTGTGCATGGATACACTGCAGAGTAAAATGTCGCTCAGCGCTGCTTGCTGCGTGAAGAGACGTCCATCGCCTCGTCTCTGCCAGGACCTTACGCCTCAGCATTCGCCATTCACACAGCGCAGGCCACCAAGCCGCCTGCGACGTGTGACTCACTCATGGTCACTACTCCCCCTCTCAACTGCCCGCCTCTCCCCCGTAAATCCGTTTTCGGGTTCTTCTCTCGGACCTATCAAACCCGTCAGCACCAAACCCACCCAAACCCAAACCCATACCCAAACCCATATTCCTGGTGCCCCATGGTTGGCATGAGGCAAGACTCGGATAGTGAACGGCTCGGGGGCCTTCTTTAAATATGACCATGCGCATGCAGGCCCTGCGCTCGGCGCTCTCGACGGCGCAGCGCCAGCTCACGCCGGCCACGACCACAGCGGCCTCACGCGCGTTCTCGGTCGCGACAGCGACGGCCACGTCGCCCGCGACGGCCGCCGCGCCGGTCGCAATGCTGTCGGCGCAAGACTGGCTCCAAAACATCAAGTCGCTTGCGGACCGTAATATCCCGATTAAAAAGACCAAGCTCACGTCGTTTCTCAAGACCGTCACGACCAGTGAAGAGCTCGAGGCGTCCAAGGAGATTATGCAGATCTACGAGCGCAAGCGCGTCGATCCGGATGCGAGTGCGGCCGGTGTGTTTGTGAAAAAGGCATTGGAATTGGACGCTGCGCAGCTCGTGCTTGAAGTGCTCAAGGCCAACTATCGCATTGGACTCTTTCTCGAGCCGTCGACGCTCAACAAGCTGCTCTCCAAGTTTTTCAAGGACGGCGAGTTTGACAAAGTGTACCAGCTCCACGACATTGGCACGCTCAAGTACGCCGTCAAGAGCACGGACCGCACGTACGACATTCTCATTCGGTACGTCCATGGATCTATTACTATTAGAGTCTATGTCCCAACATGGAAATATTGACGGTGGCTTTGGTGTATGTGGATCTATTTAGCACGGCGATCGCGCAGCCCGACTATGACAAGGCGCTCGAGATCTGCAAGACGGCCGCGTACGTTTTTGGTACTATAGTAAGAGACTGTGGGTGTACTGACAGGTTGGTGTCTACACAGAGAGAGGAAGCAGCTCATGCGCGTGACGTGCAACAACCTCCTCTTCAAGCTCAAGGAGAATGAACTGGCGGACAAGGTACGGGGGAATGACTGGCCCCTAGTCTTTCTGGGGTATGTGGAAATACTCATTTGTTTTGTGGGATATTAGATTGAGGAAGTGGCGTCGCTGATGAAGGTCGCGGGCATTGAGCCGAACGAGACCACCAAGAAGATTCTCCAGTAAAACGCACCCCACACACAGTGTCCACAATCAACACCAAACAAAATACCCCCATGCCCCCAAACGCTCCATTTTCGTTTTCATGCATGCCACCTCCTGTCGACAATGGTAATTTTCCAACTCTTGTGTGGTCCACACTACTCTCTCCACACATTGTCCCAATCAGTTTTGACAGGGTCTATACATTACCGTTAGCTTTCCTACATCACCAGTGTCTGGTGGAGAGCATCAGCTCCATATCCCCACATATCCCCACTATCCCCAATATGGCTGGACTGCTCGTGCGCAACGCGCCGCGGCTCCTGCGCGTGCTGCCCGCTGTGCGTGTCGCTGTCCCGTCTATGGCCGCGACGCGCACGTTCAGTGGCAACGTCGAGTACCCGCGCATCGAAGGCTCGGTCGCCGACGTGACCAAACTCCTCAACTCGATCGGCGCGCGGCTCTCGATCCCGACGGCCGCATTGTACCTCACGAAACCCAAGATTGAATTCGTTGTGCGCGGGCTCGCGACGCCGGACGAGCTTGAAAACGTGCAGCGCGCGCTGCTGCTCTGCGACAGCAAGTTTGTGTACCCATCGACGTTTGCGATCGGCTCGTTTGTGGCGCGCGCGATCGCGATGGACCGCGCCGACGTGGCGTTGGACTTTGTGCGCCAGGCGCAGCACTTGCGCCACTACATGACCAACCAGAGTATGGTGCGGCTCGCGACGCACTATGCCGAGCAGTCGGATGGACAGCAAATGGTCGACGAGATTGCACGCATTGTCGACGCGTCGGGCATGGCCAAGTCGCACAAGTGGTACGGTTTCCAGGTCGCCTATGCCAAGCGCCAGCAGCACGACTGGCCGCGGGCCGAGCAGCTCGCGCGCGAAGCCGCAAACGACAAGAAGATCAATTCGCACGTGATTTTGCTGCTGCTGGAAGGCTTGGAGGGCGACGCACTCGCCGACAAGCTGCCGCTCGCCAAGTACCTCGTGGCGAAAGGCGACGTCTTTGTGAACGCGACGCTGCAGGCCGTGCTGGACGGTACGACCACGACGCCCGTGTCCGTGTCGGCGTTGTCGGCGGCGGCACCCGTGGTCGAGGCCGAGGAATAAAAACGCAATAGGGATCCGGAGACATGAGACGGGGGACGAAGGTCTCACTTAGCGAAAGGCGCACATGGAAAAAAGAAAAAGAAAATAGAACATGAGGAAACTCCTAGCTCAGTCGTACGACGTCTTGTCAGTGAGCAGCGATTCCGAGTAGTACTCGCCCTGCACGTGGTGCGCGCGGCGGCGAAACTCGACGACTGCAAACGCCACGAGCGCGCCAAAGCCCGTGAGCGTGACCAGCGCACCGACAAAGCTGCCGAGCTTACGCCCCCACGATCGGCCGCTATGACGTCTCGTAGAAGTCCTGGGCGCGTCGTCGACGGCGACCACGTCGTCCTGCGTGTGGAGACGGCTCTCGTACACGACGGGCGTGTCGCCGTCCTTGCGCTGTTGGCTCGCATAGGTCGGCGGCGTGTCTTGCTGCTGGAGCGTCGGGTACAGCGCCCACACGGCGTGAATGTCGGTGACGGCGAGCAACTCACGCTGACCCATCTTGCCCATGACGTCCATGCGTTCCGTGGGGTCGGCAATGAGTGGCAAGACCGACTCGCACCACGGCGACGCCCTGGCGTCCACGAACGCGTCCGGAGGGTGGTGCATGATGCTATAGAAATCGTACGGCGTCGCCACGGCGGCATCCGTCTCTTCGACGAGAAAGTACGAGCGACGCGACTCGGGGATGCACTCCCACGCGACGCGCACGTGGTCGTCGCGGTCGTCACGGTCGATCGTGTGGCGCAAGCCGACCGTGTGGAGCAGCACGTGCACGAGATTGCCGCGGCCGCACTCGCTCGAGACGCCCAGCACTTGTCGCCCGCCAATGCGGCCAATGTAGGAAAAGCACGACGACGCCGTGGCCGTGACGCTGACAAAGTTGTGGGCACACGCCGCGTCCGACACGCACGCGTTGCCGTCGCACTGGCGAAACTGGAAATTGGTCACACTGGTAATGTGGGTCATCGCGTCTTGCACCGTCGCCTGGAAGGACGAGGCACTGGAGTCGATTTCGTAGCACAGCGTCGCGTTCTGCCAGCGGTGGTCGCGCTCGGCGTTGTAATACCCGTGGAGGATGGGGAACGTGAGCTCTGGCGCGCCGTCGCCCAGCGACCAGCGCGCGAGTTCACCAATCGCCACGTCGCCCTGGATCACCATAATGTCGTCCTCGGCGAGGACATAGTCGTACTCGATGCCCTTGAACACGACGACGCCGCCAGCGTCTCCACTAGCCTTTTGCAGGGGGCGCACCTGTTCGACCGGCAGGCGGCAGTCGCCCGTGAACGCGTTCGTGATCATCGGTGCCTTGCAAATCGCCTTGGGCGTCTCGACGGCGGCGGCTTCTTCTTCTTCTCCGTCTTCTTCCTCTTCTTCAGTGATGGTCGCTGCGGGGTCGACGCACCGAAAGCCTTCGCCGTCGCCACGCAGAAACTGCGCCTCGGAAATTGGCAGCGCATCGTAGCCGTCCTTGCACACACAGTCGTCGGGCGACGCGAGCGGCCACTGGATCGCGACCGCATTCGTGGGACACTGCGAAAAGCCCGTGTTGAAAAACGTCGGCGGCGCATTACACTGCGTCGGCGGCTTCTTGACGAGCGGCGTGACCATGTGCTTGCTCTGTCTGAGTTCTTCGTTCTCTGCCGGTACCGGCGTCTCCACGGGGGGAGTACTAGTATCGCCCGCAGTCTTAATCCCATAGATGCACTGGCAATTGGCTTTGCTCTGCAGCGGCCAGTGGCGCAAAAACGCAAAGTCGGGACAGCCATTGTCGTTGGCGAGAAACCACTCGAGACACGCGCCGTGCGTTTCGTCGCGGTAGTACCCACGCGCACACGTGCAGTCGCTGAACGCTCGCTCGGCCTGGAGCGTCTCGTCGGTTTTGAACGAGTGCAGCGGACACGCAAACGCCGATAGCTTGATGCACGTCATGTCGGGCGTCTTCCAGCCGTACCCGGGCAAGCACTCGCACTGCTCGACCGAGTGCGGCAGCGGCGACAGTGGCCGCGCAAACGCTGGACACGTGTACGTGCCGACCTCGTCCTCGTCAATCTCGTCGCGACCGTCGCCGTCGACGTCCTTGTTGCGGCGCTCGCACGTGTGGGTCGCGTCGTTGCGGCGAAATTCACTGTCGTTTTCACACTCGCAGTCGGCAAAGCTCTGCGGTCGCGTGTGGATGTCGAGCCCTTCGCGCTTGACCGAGTGGTTGGGACACGCATAGGCCACGCTCTCGCGCTCACACGTTTCTTGGAGCGTGCGCACAAAGCCCCAGTCGCAGTGGCAGTCGGCAAACGACGTTGCGCGTTTCGTCGCGAGCGGCTGCGAGAAAGGCGGGCATGTGAACGGCGTGGCCACGAGACACTCGCCCGACTGGTCGTTCTTGGTGAACGGCTCGACGCACGCACAGTCGACCAACGACCTCACGGGCTTGCGCTTGATCTTTTTAATGTAGTTGCCCGCACGCGGACACTTGCGCAACACACAGGTGCCCGAGGCCTCGTCCTTTTTGTAGGGTGCGTGGCAGTCACAGTCCGCGATGGACGCGGCCTTGGGGACACGGTCCTTGAGATGGTACCGACCCGTACACTGAAACTGGTCGGGCACGCACTGCTCGCGCATGTCGTCGCGCGTAAAGCCGGCGACACAGGCGCAGTCGACAAAGCTCGACGGGTGGAGCCGCGTGGCCGCCGCGCCCGTCGGACAGCGGAACGTTGCGCCACCAGCGGTGGGTTTGTTGGCGCCTTTCGCGAGTGGCGTGGTGTTGCCGTGGCAGAGACAGTCTTCCAGGCTCTCCATGTCGCGCGGCAGCAGCATGGCCTCACACGGCGCCGGACACACTGTGAGGTATCCAACACAAAACAAAACGGGTCAGAAATGCTCATCCCATGAATCGTACGTTGACGGAGACGAGAACGCACCGAAGAAGCCGGCTTCTACTCCGGTCCATTGCGACGCAGTGACAAGCATTGCCGACGCGAACGCCGTCGCGAGCGTTGTCGTCCTCATACTTGAAAGGCAATCCTTGTACGTCCAAGCCTTTGGAACGAGCGAGCGAGTTGCGGAGTGGCGGAAGCTGAGGGTCGTGTTTTGAGGATCTTGCTGTCAAAGACGAATCAAGAAGCTTGTGGACCAGCAGCAGCAATGGCGCGTCCAGCATTGCCTACACAAAATGGAAGATCTTCATGAGACGCGACCTTTCGCGATCGCATCGGATATCACCCAATCCAATCCGTTCGAATCCTCATTGACTCGAAGAAAACGTGGATCTTTCCATATCTGCGACGCGCGCCATAACCTTGGCCCAAGTGGAAAAGGAAGTAACGGTGGGCCTCTAGATCTGACACGCGACGCCATTCCTTCGACAATTGAGCCGATAATACAGTAGAAGAAGATCCATCGTAATTGGCGTCTCTCTGTCGCAATCAAAATGACTCATGAGAATATGGAGCTTTGGCTGTCACGAATCGATCCAGCCATCCGCGACTCGGGGTCCCAGAGAGTGTGCAGGGGCCAAGCTCCACCACGGCTGCGTCCAAACAGAAGATTGGAGTCCGTACTGGTATTTCTCCGCGCGGCGCACCCTGGACCAAAGCGCTGGGGATGAACCTTCATAATAGATCGACGCCGGCCTTGTACATCCGCCAAAAGCCGATTTTAACACTTCCGCGCCATATCGGATCCACGATGTGGTAGCTCTACGTGCGTGGTCTACGAACATCTCAGAGAGCGTGATCCCCGTCGCCCGCGTCCGCTCGCTTGTCATTTTCGATATCCGCTCTTGTGTAGTCAAGCCCCGAGCGTACCAAGCATGCAGGAAAAGTCGGCGAGGCTAACGGCGGAGAAACTGGGGCGAAAGTGGTGCAGGCGCAAAGCTAAGAACCCATACAGTCGTCCATACATGGCTGGATACGTTTTTGCGTCGCTAATCGATTGGGGTTGCTGTTGTCGTGGCCGAATAAACTTGCTGGAGATGCGTCGCGAGGCTTTCTTGCATGTCGCGCAGCAGCATTTGCAGCCATAGATCCATGGGACCGCCTTGCGGACTGCAGCTCTCGTGAGACGGCTGCACAAACACGGTCGCAAACAGCGGCAAGACTTCTCGTTCGACGATTGCCTTGACCTGTTTGTGTGGTAATATTGACTTGCAGGCCACAACAATAGAGCCGGCTCCACTCGACGAGCTGTTGGTGAGATGCACATTCACGGTCGGCGCGACCACGCACAGTCGCACGACCGACTGCAATGCCTTTTCAACTGCTCGCTTGAGTTGGTTCTGGATATCTTCACGAGCGGTGAGTTCCGCTTCCGCAGCTGCGAGTCGGCCCGACATCTCATCCGTCGCGTTCTTCATCGTCGATACTTCTGCCTGGCAGGATTTCAAGTCCACTTTCGTCCTCTCGAACACGTCACGCAGTCTCGCGCTCTCCACGTGGCTCTCCTCACACTGCTGCTTGATCATGCTGAGCGCGTACGTCTTCACTTGGAGAGTTTCTCGCACGCCTTCCATTTCTCGGACGTCATTCCGTGCTTGATTCTCCATCGAATCAATCTTCTCAACAGCTCCAATCAGCAGTGCCTCCACCTCTGTGAGACGGTATTGCGCAGCGGTCGCGAGTGCGTCGGATTCAACTATTCGGATCTCAAGGGCTGAGATTTGTTCGTCTTTCCCCACCAGTAACTGGTTCCACTGGACTTCTCGCTCGCTGTGTGCCGCGTGATGCCCAGACAGAGAACTCTGAAGAGACTGCAATGACGTTTCCAGTACGGCTACCTTTTCGTGGAGGGCAATATTCTGGTTTCGTAGAGCCGTACACTCGGCTTGAACCGTGAAGAGTTGCTTTTGCGCCTCGGTATGATGGAGTGTCTCTCGCGCTCGTTGGCTTACCAAGTTGGACAGCTGGTCACGAAGTTCCGTCATGGAGCTTTGCAGTATGCCACACTCGAGTTGGGTCTGCTGCAATTGGTGATGGATCCCATCAGCCTCATCGGAAGCTTTTTCCTGCTGGATGGAGGCTGCACCACAGTGGTCGTCCTTGGTCTGAGTCTCCGCTGTCCGCGCTGCTTGAGAACGCGACCACCTTCCAGAGCTGTGGTCTCATGTACAGCCGCCTGTGAGCGGAAGGTCTCGTTCTCTTTCTCCAATCTTGCTGTCACGTCTCGCAGAGTCTGCAGTTCATCCTCCTGGCTTCGTGTCGTCTCCTTCGTAGCACTTTCCTTCATGAGCATTTGTTGCAGCTTGTGGCGGAGACTGACGAGCTCTTCTTCTTGCTGATTGTGACTGACGTGGGCCTCACTCTCACCACGTTCGAGTTGTGAAATGCGGAACGTCAGTGTTCGTTGTTCTTGATCAGCCGCATCACGAGCTTTCTTGAAAGCCCCTCGCAGTGACACGCAGGTGCGGCATGGTTGCACAGGCGACATCATCGACGTGCTCATGCCTGGCGATTTCGCTTGAGGAGACGACGCGGCAGACGCTCGGAATTGACCGCCGCTCACCAAAATCTTGGCGTGCCCACGCATCTTCTCGACTAGTTTTTGATGGAGAAAGCTGATCTCGCGGCGTAATTGTTCGTTCTCGCTCTGAACAATATTACCGCATTCCGTTCGTAAAACCTGCGGCTTCTGCAGTTGACCTCCAACTGTTGCTTGATTGGTGCTTGCACTTGACGTGCGACGGGCAGAGACTCGCGTGGACGATGGTCGCGCCGGTGGCTGCAGGTGGAGACGACGATGGGTAACCCAGTTCAATGAAGTTGCTGAAGTCAGGCTTTCCGCGACAGCCTCTTCGTTTGCTACGCGAAAAGACGAATGTGACCCGCCCGTGCTTCGTCGTTGAGGTGAACCCGCGCCGGCACTCTTCGGCGCCAACCCTCTTGACTGATTCACCTGCCTGGCGGTACTCACACCTGTGGTCGCATCGCTTGCCACTAGGGAGGTGGTCTCCATGGCTCGTGCCGACAAGCGAGGTAGCAGCTCGTGATTCATGGCAGGCACTGGCGGACTGGCTACGTGTCGTCCTTTCCGTATGCATCCTTGAACTTTCAACCCAATTTTAGATCGCCCAACAAACTATTGCAGCGGATCCGCGAGTCCGAGTCTTTTCAGCAGCGCGTCGTTGGCCATGTACAATTTCTTGGCCAATTCGTCCTTGTTCTGTAGCTGCGCGTGCATGGTCTGAAGAGCCGTTCCGAGTTCATTCACTTCCATCTCGAGCTGCCCGCACTGCCGCTTGAACGTGAGGTACAGACCGGTAGTTTCGCTGATCTTCTCGATGAGGATCTCTTCTTCTTCACTCAATTCCTCAAAATCTCGAACGAGCGTCACCACGGCACGCTGCAGCTCTTTCGGCAATTGCACTTGGAGCTGCTTGAGCTGAAGTATCGCCTCCGTCGTGTTGGTGCGACTGTTTCGCTCGTCCGGTTTGATCGATAGGAAATGCAACGCCTCGTCCATCAGCACGGCTTTGCTTTGCTGCATTCGCGCGCGCTTGGCATCGAGCTCGCGTTGGTTTATCTCGGTCACTTGTGCGCGTACTTTCTCGAGAGCTTCTGCGCACTCGCGACCGTGCTCCATCTCGAGCTGCTGCAGACACACACTGTGGTCTCGGTCCATTGTCTGCGTCAGGGCGTCGAGCTTGGCGTGGTTTTGCTGCTCCAGTTCCGTGCGGAGCGTTGCCAGTGTCACTTCCAGTTCATGTGCCGCCTTGTTCGTGAGCTCAGCTATTTCGGCATGGTGATGCTTCTCTTGCTGCTCGTGAGTCTCCATCACGGCGACGCGATGGCGCTTCTCGAGATCGCGTTGTGTTTTCTCCACTTCTTGCTTGTGCGCGAGCGTGAGAACGTGCTTGAGATCCGCTAATTTGGTCTCGAGCGTTTGTGCAGCTTCCATCCGCGTGTCATTCATCTTTTGCTCGTGGTCCATTTCTAGCTGCTTGCGAAGCTGCTGCATTTGAGCATGGGCTCCAAACGACAGAGCCTTTTTGAGTTTGTCGAGTTCAGCAGCTTCCTTCGCGACGTGTTGCTGCTGTAGTTGCTGCTTGAGTTCGTTGGTCGTGGCTTCTTGGGCACGCAAGACCGCCGTCGCGGCCTTCTCCCGTCGTGCGAGTAGCTCCGTTTCCATTTGTAGTCGCTGCTTCTGCTCC
>JAADVC010000522.1:0-19367 GCA_023334575.1 Pythium volutum
GTGTAAGTGATATTACTGTATTACGAGATTCATTGATTGCGTTCCGTCGTCCGCTCATCGTCCGCTCATCGTCCGCTTAACCAGTGCGTAAAAGGGCATCGGGAGTACCCCTAGACACCCTGAGAGACACCGATGATATACTGTACAGTACATACGACAGCATCATGTGATTCGGATATATCACCGCCCTCGAAACGTCCTTGAACATCCAGACGTTGAATTGAAAGCTATTGTAGATGAAGAGTGGCGATAAATTGAAAGGTAGTATTCTAGATGAAGAGTGGCTTGCCCGCGCACGCACCAGAAGAACGATCCTCCTCTCCAGCTCCTATGGAGGGAGCCACTCCACAGACTGCAATGGCGTGAGGTTTCGACAATCGACGAATCTCGAAGCTGTGCGCCCATTGGCTTGGTGTATCTCGGCAGATGGAGGCCGCGTCTGCCAATCAAACCGTCTTTTTTCGAAGGTTCATAGTCACAGACTTCGCTCTCATTGGCCACCACGAGGAGCTCCGTTCGAGATTCTGTTGAAGCTCTGGAAAATCCCGAGAAGAAGTGAAAATGCCCAGCTTCGAAGATTGTGCACACGAAACGAAAAGATGACGCGATCGCCACCAGCCCCTCCGACCCAGAGTCTACAATCTACGCCAGTGTATTGGCATCGACGATGTGAATCTGCATCCGCGTCTTCTGCCATCTTCCCCTCATTCTCCCATTTGCCTCGAGTCTCCCAAGTCGAACGTCTTGCAGCCAACCGAGCTTCTATTTCTTCTTCTCCAGCAGACACACACCCATGGCGCCCAACGTTGGTAATACGACTGCCAAACCGTCGGCCACGACAACGACCACGTCCCCCAAGCCAAAGCCGCAGACAAAACTCCCGACGGGCACGCCGCTCGCCGTGTCGCTGGATACGCTCCCGACGATCGAACCGTTTGTGAACGCGCCCCACAATTACGCACCCGTGGACGCGGGCGAGTACACGCTCGGCGACGGCACACCCTTCCTGCCCAGCGAGCACCTCGCGGTCCGTCCACCTGCGTTCGTGTACACGTCACGCTTTGACAAGATCCCGTTCGTGCCCGACGAGACCACACCGGCCTCGTTTGCCGTGAGCGGACCGTTCGGTCTCCTCTCGGACGACGGCGTGCGCGTGTTTCGCGAGACCATTGAGACCTACAAGCACGATCCACGGATCGCACAAAGCGATGCGCGCGTCGAGCTCATGCTGCGCGGACTGGGCTTTGTCTCACCTTTTGTCAAAGGGCTCTCGACGTCACCCGTCGTCTCGGATCTCGCGAGTGCGCTGAGCGGAAGTCCGCTCGTGGCCCACTCCATGACGGGCACGCACGGCCATATTAACGTAGGCACCGCCACGGGACGAGTCGTTGACCCGTGGCACTTGGACTCGGTCGACTACGTCCTTGTCGTCATGCTCACGGACCCGACTACGTACGAAGGCGGTTGGCTCGAGGTCGTCCAGCGTGCGACGCCCGACGCGGCACGCGCGCTGGTCGAGCAAGGCCCGCTCGGTCCAGACGATGTGCTGCGCGTCCGCTTCAAGCGTGCCGGCGATGCCACCTTGTTGCGGGGCACGACCCACTTGCACCGCGTGTCGCCCGTACTGCCGGGCGGTGCGCCGCGGCTCTCGGCCGTGCTTCCGTTCATCACACGGCGATTGCCGTCCAAGGATCTCACGCGGTACGGCACGTTCAAGCGCAAGGACCGATTCGCGAGCGTCGAGTACGGACGCCACAAGGCCTGGCGTGCACAAGGGTACTTGACGCACCTCCAGAACCTCTCGTTTGACAAGGCCCATGCCCAGGACGTTGTGCGTGATCTGCTGCTCGCGCGCGACGAACTCGACCATGCGATCCGCGTGCTCGCCGGCGAGCAGGACGACGAGATGCCGTTCTTTGACGAGGCCTCGGGCAAGTTTATCAAACGCCAGTAGAATAAATCCCTCTTTTTATGTCGTAAAACCTGCGTTTTACAAATCACTGTTTCGCCTTGGTGTGGCGGGACGCTTGACGCACCGCCGCGACCCGAAAGGGCGTCGTCACCATGTGTGGCAGCTCGAGCATGGCGAGAAAGGCGTCGGTTTGCGGACTGCCCAGGTTGAGAAACGGCGACTCAGTCACGTCGCCACCAATGTCCACGGGTGCTGTCATCCACTCGCCCTGCACGAGTCCCTTGCGATGCCGGTTCTGTGTGGCAAAGTCGGCAGCGATGCAGCGCCGTACGTCGTCGAGGTCGGCGTCTGTGATAGACAGCAGCTCCGATGGGAGTGTGCGCGGTCCGCGGTCGGCCGTGACCACGGCGTGGGTTTTCTTGAGGATTGTGAGCCACTCTACGTCCATCATGATGCGTGGACACTCGCCACGCGGTGCTGGCACGTGCTCTGTCGTCGAGACTGACGGAAAGTCGACAATTTCGACACAGGCTCGGCCCGGATCGCACTTGCTGAGCCCTAGAAAGTGCGTTTCCGTATCGAAATCTGCACTGCAATGCGGGACCGTGGCTTCGAACCGCACGTGCATGTGGCCGGCGAGCCATTTCACGGGCGTGAGCGCGGCCAGCAGCGTTTCGCTCCCGACATTGCCAAAGCGGTCCTTGTCGATACTGGCTTGAAAGTCGGGTCGCTGCGCTAGCAGCGCCGCAAGATCGCCGTGCTGCTCAATGCGGCGCGGCCAATCGTGCGAGAGCATGACGTCGAGACGCTTTGAGCCATTGGCAGCAGCACGCAGTGGCGCGAGATGTGCGAGCTGAAAGACCGTA
This sequence comes from Pythium volutum, assembly GCA_023334575.1. NCBI lineage: Eukaryota > Oomycota > Peronosporomycetes > Pythiales > Pythiaceae > Pythium > Pythium volutum. The sequence goes on from JAADVC010000522.1 coordinate 2,779, forward strand.
GCCTCGCGCACAAGGAAGAGCGTGTCAATGTCCACAGCCGCCGTAAAAGAGCTCGCGCAGATAATTCGAGGCCTCGCGGTTGCCGCCGATAAACACAGTGAGGATCGGCGCCTTCTTTTTGCCCGTGTAATACTCGGGGAAATTGTTCATGTGGCGGTACCTTGGCGGACACGACTTGCAGCTAAGATCGTGGGCGTTGCGGAGCGATTCAAAGTCGCCGCAGCAAAGAATGAGCCGCACGCGGTCGCTTGGAGACGCCGTGCGATTGAGCCTTTTCACGTGGTCGTAGATCGCATCGAGCTCGCCGTGCGTACAGCCAACGACCGCGACGCGCACCATTTTCTGGTCTGGTTGGAGGAGTTTTCTATGGAGCTGCTGACAAGATGGTGAATTCCGGAATGGAGAGACTTTGGCGGAATGAAAAGTGTACCCAACCTGTTTGTGAGTGAAGGTCGTGATGATGGAGAGCTCAATAAACGATATTACACAAATAGACATACGTGGTCTCTTCAATCGGACTGGAACAGTGTCTGGATCGCGTACTTGGAAAACTTGTCGTCGGCTGGGTGGATCGTGTTGTACATGGAGTTGATGGCTTCGTTTTCGTTTGTTGACGCGCGCTCCACGTCGCGGTCGACGTTCTGGACGGTCTGGTCGTCCCACCGCTTCAAAAGCACATCCAATTTCGCGTGTTCCACAGCCTGTAGCGTTTCCAGCCCTTCTCTCGACAAGCTCGCTGCTTCCCCCGAGCTTCTAGCCGCGTCCTCGTCTCCTGTGGGCCGAAACCCTTCGCTATAGTGAGCTGGGATTCCGTCATGGCGTTGCTCGTACTTGGCTCGCGCTCGCACGCGCGTCGCTGCGAGCTGGAGCTCTTTCGTGGTCCGCTCATTCGATGTCGACAATGAAGCGACCCCCATCGCCTGAGTCGAGTCATTGCCTTCCTCAAACAGCGCGTCCGTCGAAGCCGAGGTCACCGACACGGCAAAGATACGCAGCGCGAGCTTCGAGAGCTCGGGACAGTCCGTGCTGCAGCTCTTCCAGTACTGGACGACCTTGAACGAGAGCTTCGCAAACAGCTCGGCGTCCTCGTGGGCGGCTCGCTCGGCATTCTCACCCACGGGGCGATACACGGGCGTCGCGAACGACGCGATCGACGCCGACGAGCACCAGAATTTGTCGCCTTCAACATACTCGACGAGTTCGTTTGGGAGATTGTGCGGTTGCGTATTGAAAAACGACTCGAAATAGTACCGCGCCCAGCAGCTCACGCGCATGAGCGTCGCGCCCGACGCGCTGTCGATGGCTTTCCAGCCAAACGCCGGGTTCAGTATGACTGCCAAGACCATCAGCGGGTGTTCCCACTCGTTCCACCGCGCCTCGAGGCGTGCAAGCAGCGACGAGCCCATCTCGCGATGTGTGTGCTGCAGTGTATGCGCGAGCGCGTCGTGGATGAGCGGCACGTAGTGGAGCCGTCCGTGGTGAAGCTTGAGAATCGCGAGCCAGCGAGCAACGTGGAAGAGAATGCTGTCCACATCCGCGAGCGGCTTCCAGAATAACTCGTCCGAGTGGATCGCACGAACAGCGGTTGCGGATAACGTCCATTCCGCAGTCTCCTCATTGACCACGGCCTAATTAGTATACCAAAGGCAAACTCCGTCAAACCTGGAACCCAGAATATGGAAGTACTCGCTCTCTCTTACCTTGAGCGCGTCCTTCATGCCGAGCAGACTCACAGTCAAATTCCGCAGCGTCTCCCACTCGAGCGTGTCCGAAAGCACGGGCAGCAGGACCGGCGGGCGTTCCATCTCGCGTTCCTTCTGGCGGATCCTCGTCTGAAGACTGATAGAGCGTTGAATAGTGACTGCCATATCCATCGCCTGGTGGATCGTCTTGAGTAACGTCGGCACGAGCGTAAACATATCTGCCAGGAACGCATTCAGCTGGTGGGCCGCACACGGCAGCACCATGAGATCGCGACGCGAGCGTCTCAGTGTGCGTCGTGCTGCCGCGTACGCGTCACTGGAATCAGCCACGACCGCGACCACGTTCACGCCAGACGAGCTCGCATCCAACGCCGCGAGCTCGTCCGCCACGAGCGTCTCGATCGTCGTCTCCTGAACGGGTGTGCTGTCCCACACGAGCACCTCTCCTTGCGACGTCGTGAGCATGACGCCCAATGCACCACGGCGCATGACCTGCTTGTACGCGTCCAGCACGACGGTGCAGCCAATGCGCTCTTTCTGGACGGCGCTCCACACGTGGTCGGCCTCTTTCTCACCTGCGCTCTTGAGAATCCGCCCAGCAAGCGCCTCAGAAGAGGGGAGACGTACGTACGGCTGCAGATACTGTAGTAGTTGTGTGCTCGCGCGCTGGTCGAGCCACGCAAACGACCAGCCATTCGCGAGCGTCGCGTTCAGCAGCAGTCGCTCCAGCACGGGCTGGTCGGTGGCTGTCTCAGCCGCCGCAGCAGCGGCAGACGCGGGGACCGTACCGGCGCGCGTGAGCTTGGCCAATGTCGTCGCGGCGCCGTTCGCACGGTCCATTTTGTGGCGCTTGTTGGAATCATTCTTTTTCGAATTTTCGAACGTTGTCGATTTGTTGGCGTTTGTGCCGACGCCAACGTTGGGAATCGGGACTGCGTCCAACACCAACGCCGTGCGTTTCGGTGCGCTGTGTTTGTTGGATCTGCGTCCTTCGTTGCCGCTCTCGTCTTCGTCTTCAGTGAATACAATGGCCTCGTCTGTATTCGTGCTGTTGGCGTTGGTAATGTTGGCCTGGGCCGCGTGGAAAAAGCGGCACCGCCGCAAGTGGCTCTTGACGAGCTTCTTGGTGTTGCAGAGCAGCGCGTTCTGAAGCGCCCACTGCGGCGACTCGGCCTCGCTGCAGTACTTGCACACGACGCGCTCATTGCTTTTGTTGGCGCGTTGGCCCGTAAAGAGGATACACTTGGTGTAGCGGTGGCGCTGCGGCGCCATGTTTCTTTTGTTGGCGTTTTAGTTCTTGTTGGCTTCTGGACCAAGAAGCGGATATCCAACTGGACCTTTTTGTTGGGAAGAACACTGCTGGTTTTGCTCCCTCTCTGGATCTGGTCCAGAATTCTGGATGTCCAGTTCGGTCTCTTTCAGTAGCTGTTAATTCAGTACATCATCAGCTTCCAGCGAGCTGGCGCAACATGCGTCCATGACTTGCTTGCATGCTCTGGTCACGCCATTCTCAGACGAATCCATAGCCCCAGGGCCATTCATCTGCTCCGTATTGTGTAGATTGTTTGCTGGACCGTCGACGCCACCAGTTCCGGAATCTGCGTAAGGAGATCTCTCTCCAGTCGCCTCTGCTAGTTAAGGACCTTCGTCCTGACCAGTAGTACCAAATACGCCGACGACAATGGGCTGTTAGCTTCCGCTTCTGTCGCTATGGACATCTCTGCATGACGAGCGCTGACTTTTGGATTGATCCCGATGGCTGAATTCGATGGGATCTCTCCGCTTCGCAGCGAGGCGATGGCCGTCGAGAGGATCCACTCGACTGCGTCCGACACGGCTTTTGCCGTGGCCTCGATCCCATGCCCCTCTCGTTCTTCGGGTGGCGTACCCACAGTTTGTTCGGTCTGAACAACGCGTGGGGCGTCCGTTTGATACTTCGTTTCCGGACCGGACTGAGGGATTTCTTGACGCACAGACATAGCAGTGTCCACGATACGCGCAATTTCCTCACGGATCCACCCATCAGGGCTCGCCGTCTTTGTACTGGTCGCTGTCTTGGTCTCGGCGAAAACGACCGCATCTGCTTCTTGTTGTGTCTTTGGTTGCACAGCATCTTGTCTCGCAATGGCCAATTCCACGGCCCGGCCAATGATCAGCACATGCAGCACAGTCTCAACCACGAACGTCTTCATCCCCATCTCCTCAATACGTTCCTGACTACTGGCGTAGTCTTCTGCCGGCATAAGCTGCATGTCTTCTTCCAGCAGCTTAGCATAGAATGCTTCTCGGCGTTGCTGTCGTAATCGTACGGCCTCAGCTTCACTACCGAAGGCTCTCTCGAGCCGACTGCGTTCATCTTCAAAGATCATCTGTCTCGACCCTCGAATGATATGGGCTTCCTCGCGAGCTCTCTCGCGCTCAGCGTAGTATAGCCACATGCGCGTGTCGTACTCGCACTGCTGCCGCTTTGCTTCCATGCGATTGTTCACCAGTCTTCGTAGGCGTTCCCTCTTCGTCTCGCGTCTTCGCCAGACCAGCGCCTTGTACGGCTTGGTTCTCACGCCGTCAATTAGACGTGGACGACCGAGCTCGTACTGTTGAACCAGCGTGAGATCGTGATCTATTAGAATCCTAACTTCGGTCCATTTCCACCACGGCGTCTCTAGTCGAACAGCGGCTCGCTCGTCGGCCGTCGCGTCGGCATCCAATTGGAAATCACTGCCATGCTCCTCGAGTTGGTTTTCTTGGTACACGACCGCCATAAAGATACCACCGGGCTTGAGGCAGCGAATCGATTCTGTGAGCGTCTGTACCAGTTCATGTGGGAACTCGACACGCAGGCAGCGAGTGGCCATTGCATCCAAGGTCGCCTTGCTCAGGATCAAGTCGCAGCATTGGTCGGGCAACAGCAGCGTCTTGGTCGTATCCATGGGCAAAAACTGGAGGTACTCGGGCAGTTGTAGTGCTGCTGATTGCTGCCGTTGGAACGCAATCGCCGAGAGATCGCTGTCGATACCAAGCACGCGGCTGTACCCGCGGAAGACGAGCTCTTCGCAGAACCGAGACGTGCCACAGCCGAGATCCATGAACAGCCCGGGCCGTCGCGTCACGTGGCGTTCGATTATCCCGGCCAGCTCGGCAAAGGAGACGTACGATTCCTGTGCTTCCAGGTGGTGGTGCTGGACAGAGACAAGCTTCCGTGTCGGAGTGAGCGTTGCGAGTGCCGGGAACGAGCTGTCATCGGATAATGAATGGGCATCTTCTACGTCCAGCGTAAGATTCTCTTCGTCGCTCCACGCCCTTTGCCACTGTCGCCCAGCGTTTGCTTGCACAAACTTGTTACAGCACCAGTGCTTTGCGAACCCAGCTTCTCCATCATCACCATGGATCTGCTCGATCGTGTCAAGACGAAGCACAGGTATATTCTCAATCCATCGGTAGGACGCGTCTGCCTCCCCATCGATACTGAGCGAGTCGTCATGTATCTCAGTGCCGGCGATATCGCCCGCCTTCGAAACTGTCGACGCGATGCTAGAGAGACGAGAGCTGACACCACTACAAAGAGAGCTGATAACACCAGCGTCCGACTGATGACCACGTTCGTCTGGAGAATACATCTCGGTGATCTGGGTCTCTCGTACCCCCGAGTAGAAGAACTGATCGCCCATGTCGTCGTCGTGACTGTCGTCGAGACTCGACACGGAGCCAACTTCTGAAGCTGAGCCGTCGTAGCCGTCGTCTTCAAGAAATAGGGGAACATTGTGGTGGCTCGGGTGTTGTTGTTCGGTCGGAAGAGAACTTGCGCTCCGGATCCCCTGGGCACCGTGGATCTCATGACTTTCCAGCGCGGTTTCGAACGCCTGCCATATCTCATCGTCTCGACACGAGCCCACATGGCTGCCTTTCTCATCGTCGTCGCTGTCGTTCACGTATTCAAACTCGAAGCCGGAGCGGCTCATCTCGCCAGACAGCGAGCTCGCGTCCAACGACTCGACATCTTCAGGTGTACCGTTGTCCTCGTCTTCTCCGTCTCGTAGCAGCACACGATCTTTGGCATCGTCATCGCCGTCTTCACTCGCGTCGTTGCGTTCACTTGCATCCGAATCGGAAGAATACACGACGAGCTCCACGGCTGCTGCGACACTGTCCGAGTTTGTGCTTCCGCAAGAGAGCGACAAGGACTCTTCCTTTTCGGTCTCTATTGCGCGTTCATCGCTCGCTTCCACCAATAGACTACTGCAACACGAGCTTACTTCGCTGTCGTCTTGTTCTCGCTGATTACCAGACGCGTCCATCCCACGCGGCTTGCCATGTTCCTCACGTTGCGGCTTCTCTGCATTCCACACCGCGTCGTTGTTCTCTAAGTAGTACTCTTCCTCCGACAGGCCGCTGAGACTGTCGTGGTCGCTCGGCGGCTCGCTCGTCAACTCGAGCGCCTCACCGGACGACGACACGACCTCGCACTCGCCGTGCTTTGTTCTTGGCGCTACCAATTGGAGAGATACCACTACCTCCTGATTCATAAGCATCGATCAAAGCGTCGTTTTGGGGGAAACGTCGTGCACCACCCCACAGGGCGAAAACAATTAAAGAATTCAATTAAATGTTGTCAAACGAAACGGATTGGGTCTTGCCGCCCGCGCCAACGGCAATCTCGACCGTCACGACCGACGCTGCCGGTGACGGTACGGCGAGCGTCTTGCCCGCCACCGCCACGGTCGTCTTGACGTACTTGGCGCCGCCCGCGGTCGTCACGGTCGTCCACACGGTCGCACTCGCGCCCAGCGTCGCGTACGAGGCCAGATCATACGTCACTATCTGTGCGGCCGCACCCGTGTTGACTGTGGCCAGCACGAGCACACCGCGCTCGGCGTCGTGGGCCACGACCGTCTTCTTGTCATTGGACGCAATGATGGCCATGCCCTGGCGAATGTGGCGCGAGTACTGCGCCAGCACATGGTACTTGCCGCCGGGCCCGCCGATCCAGTTGTCGCCCGGGTTGGACTGGAGCAACCCCCAGGCACCGCCGTCCAGTGCCTGCCAGTACACAAACGCCGAGACGCCGAGCTCGTTAATGTCGAGCCCGATCGACTCGGCCATGCTCAAGCCCGTGGCGTCGTCCTCGCCATACTCGGAATCCCACAATGACTTGCCGAGCTTCTTGACGAGATCGTGGAGCGCACCGCGGTTCTTGCCACGGTACGGCTTGAGGCCGTCGTACCCATGGGTATTAATCTTGGTCACGGTCGCCAAGGCCGACGCATTGACCGCGAGTGCCTGCAGCGACGAGAGCGCAACGTCGACCGAGTTTTCGTCCGACGCCGAGATGCCCGTGGTCGTGAGGCCGAGCGCGTCCAAGTGTTTGCGCAGCGACACGAGCACCGCCTTTTGCGTGTCAATGGAAAAGTGGCAGCCTTCCTGTGTACCGGGGAACGTCCACCACGTCGCCATCGGTTCGTTGAACGGCTCAATGTAATTGAACGCAATGCCCCAATTGTCCTTGGCGTGCTTGGCGACGGTCGCCATGTACAGCGCAAAGTCGTCGTGGTTCCAGCTCTGGAGATTGTCGTTCTTGCCGTTCGCTGCACCGGCCACGGCACTATTGCTGGTCATCCACCACGGCGGCGAATTGGAAAACGCTTCGAAGAGGTTGACACCGCGCGCCTTGGCGAGCGGGAGCATGGCGCGCTGCGTCGCGTCGGCCTGCCAGTTCCAGCTCGTCGACGCCGGGTCCTTGTTGAACCAGTCGAGCCAGTAGGTCTCAATGTCCTTGAACGCCGGCATCTTGGGCGAGACCGTCATGGACTTTTTCGTGCCATTGTCGTCAATGACGTGCTTGCTCGAGCCGCCAACGTTGTAGCGCACAATGTTGAGGCCGAGCCCCGGCACCGTCGTGTTGACGCCCGTGACGGCGACCGCGTCCTTGGTCGAGAAGAGCGCGTCGGCGACGTCGGCGCGCGCGCCAAACACGTTGGCCCACCACGCGAGCGACGTGCCCCAGCCTTCCCAGGTCGTGAGCGTCGTGCCGGCCGTGACCGTGACCGTGTAGGCGTGCGCTGGCGACGCGGGAAAGACTGCGACCAGCGCGGCGGCACTCGCCGTGATCGACGCGAGCTTCATATTACCGGTACTAGTTAGTGAGTGCGCTTTGCCTGGAGAATTGGGAACTGTCCGAGAAACCCATTTCGACCAACAAAGGCTGGACGCTCTTCGGTTCCAGTTTAGCGCCAAGAAACCACAGGGAGCTAGCTGCCAGCTGCGTCGTGGGAAAACCTGATTATTCGATGACGGGAGCAATCAGGTCATCCTCAATCATTTACTTTGTGGACCCCGTCGATTGGTCCTACCCGGATGTCGTTTTCGCGAGAGCCGAGACTAATGAAGGGGGCCCCATGGTCAATGATCATGAGAGAGAGTGGCTTCCACTTCAAGGCGCTCGTGCATGGTCGTTGTGCCGGGGTTCCTCTCAAATGCCACGCTGGACTTGCAATGATGCTGATCCCATCACGCTCATTCGTGACCATCACTCTTGGTGAGAAGGAAGGGGCTCTTCCTTTTGGTCGTGTTTGACTGACCCAGAATATCCCCACAACGGAAACTGGCTGGTCGAAGCGATCTTGCGACGCACAATAAATGGCAACGACGGAAACCAACGCTGCGCTTCCAGCGCGGCCTGCTGAGCTGACGCTCGCGTTCCTGCAGCGCGTGATCACGGACGCCGGCGTCGCGCCGCACAAGCGTGTCGCCGCATTCTCGTGGAAGGGGCTCGAGGTCGGCGTCATCTCCGAGGTCGTCGGGCTCGACATTGAACTCGTGGGCGATGACGGCATATCGACGCCGAAAGCACTCATCGCCAAGTTCTTGCGTCCAGAGTTCCCGCTCGAGCGAATGTTTGAAGTCGAATCCAACTTCTACAAGGGGCTTGCGTCGTCCGATGCGCACAAGAAGGCGTTTCCGTTCGGACTACCACACGCGCTATTCCTCTCAAAGCAGCTCATCATCATGGAACGTATCGGCGATATCGATACGTTTTCGTGTGTGGAAGGCTGTCCCGAATCGCAGATTCTCAACGTCGTGACCAAGCTCGCGCAGATGCATGGCCGCTTTTGGACCGCCGACACGTCGTCGCTCGCACCTCGCGCTGGCATCGGCAGTGAGCTCTCGGGCGATGCCAAGCAGCAGAAGTTTCCAGACTGTTGGCGTGCGTACTTGGACGACGTGCCACTCGAGCAAGCCGATCGCGATCGAGTTGCACGCCTCTGTGAAAAGCTCAGCGAAGATCCGTCGCGACTCGCGCGCATCCACGACGCCGTCGAAAATGGACCGTCCACGCTGATCCACGGCGACTTCCACACGGGCAACCTGCTCTTCGCCCAGTCGGAGCAACCCAGTGATGCCCTGAACCCGCTCTGGCTGGTGGACTGGGCGACGTGCGGCAAGGGCAATCCGATGCGCGACCTGGCATTTCTCTTTATCGTCGGCGTGCGGTCGGAACACCGTGCGACCGCCGAGGCACCGAGTCTACGCGCGTACGACGAGACGATCAGGCACGAAGGAGTGGACCACCTGACGCTGGACGACTGGACGCGCCATTACAAGGCGTGCGTGCTCAACCAGTTTGTGATCCTCGTCGTGTATGACCACTTGAGCAAGCACCTCGCGTCCAACGCCAAGAGCGAGAAGCTACGCCAAGAGCTCCACGCGCACTTTCGAGAGGTCAATGCGCGCGCCTGTCTCGCCCTAGTCGAGCACTTTGACGTCACGGCAATTGAGCAGATTTAACAGAAGAGAAGAAAAGGGTGGGGTCGATGAGATCTCTCACCCGAGAGAGTTGGATAACGCCTGCCGCTAACGCGGGTCATCATCAGGAATGCCACTAAATATGTGAGGCACTGAAGCGAGGAAGTGTTGGACGTTTCGAAACGGTTGGGATTTGTGCCTAGTTTTCCGAGATGAGGACGACGGGGTAGAATACTACATAATAGTATGGGCCACGCTCATTTGTTGGATAAGAGGAGTACTAGTAAAGGCGTGTAGGGACATGGCGGGAACCCCACGTCGATGGAAGACTGCAAAACAATGATGAAAAATTCACTCAAGTCACGCACACTGGCATGACGTGGATGGCGTCGCTGCAGATCGCCATAATCTTTCACCACCTGCACAAAAATAGGCAGTATGAGATATTAGAGTCAGATGAAGGCCTAACTACCAAAACAAATGCGCCATTTGACACAAATATGATCTGATAGAGGTAAATGTTCCCGCACAACCAGCTTTTTGTGTCCGACTATAGTGTAGTCCACGCTAAACAAAGCCACCGTCGTCGAATCCATCCCCCTTTGTGTTCCTCCCACGCCCAACAAACAAGCGAGACAGTCGGGTGAGGTAGGCTCGCCTTCATTCCGCAATCGGCCGTCCTTCGAGAAGAAGCCCAACGAAAAAGAAGAGACCCTCGAGCTCCTCTGTCCACGATGGCCAAGTCGGTCCCCAAGCCGCCGTTCGCAGTGGACGCGCTGCTCGTGGCCGCGTTCTTCGTCGAGCTCGGGATCATTGCGTGGACGCTGCGCACCGAGCCCGACATGCTGTTACTGCTCTTTGGGCTTTTGGTCGTGGTCGCTGCGGCCGTCAAGCTCACCAAGTTTGTCTTTTTCTACGGCGGCGGATTCTTTTCACGCACGGCGCTCGCGCACTTGGGGGATCCGCTCAAGAAGCGACTGACCATGAAAAAGTGGTGCGACCAGTCGTGGCAGCTCGCGATCCACGCGTCCATGGCGTACTTTGAGTTCATTGTGCTCCGCGACGAGACGTGGTGGCAAGACACCAAGACACGTACGTACTAGGACATTGCATTAGGAGTGCATAGGGGCGTTGTACATGAGGTTAATCGGTTCTCTCTGCGTGTGTGGTGTACAGTGTGGAACCAAGGCTCGGAGAATGGCGTGTACCCGAAGCACAAGTTCCGCACCAAACTTCTCTACTTGGTGCAGCTGGTACGTGTCCAAGTGGTTTGCTAGCGATTGCAAATGCAATGGTGCCCGTCTAATAAGTATTCTCCTAACGATAGGCAATCTGGATCTACACAGCGTTCTCGTGCAAGTTTCTCGAGGAGATCCGCAAAGACTACATTGTCATGATGACGCACCACGTTGTGACCATTGCGCTTGTGACATGGTCGTACGCGATTGGCTTTTTGCCGGTCGGCGTCATTGTGCTGCTGATCCACGACCTGTCGGACGTGCCGCTCGACATGCTCAAGATGGCCAACTACCTCAAAATGGAGGGCCTGCGCGGCGCGTTTGTGAGCGAGATGCTGTTCGTCACGGTGCTCTTTGACTGGATGTACTTTCGCATTTACCTCTACCCGACCATGGCGCTCAACACGACGCTTTTCGAGAACCGCGAGGCGTGCATGCCGCTCGTCGAGGCCCGCAACATGTGGCACCCGAACCCGTGCATCCCGTCGTATTTCCTCTTCAACGCGCTGCTCATCACGCTCTACTGTCTCCACATTTGGTGGGGCTTCCTCATCTTGCGCTTGCTCGTCGGTGTCTTCACCAAGGGCACCCACGAGAGCGGCAAGCAAGAGTACGAAGGCAGCTCGGACGACTCGGACGACGATAAGGAAGATTAGCTGACCAAGACCACAGAGCGAAAGAAAAAGGGGAAGAAAAGGAGAGAACACAGGCCCGCGCGCGATTTGCATGTGACATAGAGGCCACCCTACACTACAAGGACGCGCTGCTGTAATACATCGTGCGGTCGCGATTTCCATGCTGCTTTTCGTTCTTTCTTTTAGTTTTTCCAATTGGATCTCTTCGTGTACCCATGATCGGGTCGTTGGTCCCCGTGAGAGTTGATGGATTCGTCAATAGCGAAAATGACAGGGGAGACCTACAGCACCACACCTTCAACGTGCGCAAGTCTCACTCCTTCAATGGGCAACATCCATCTCCACCGAACCCATGGCTAGCATCGACTGCAAGAACGGCAAGCGCGGGCGGACACACAGCGCCTTCAGCAGAGAAGAGATCGCTGATGCGCTGGAGCATACTGTGCCCTACATGGCCGAGCCCGAGGTGACTGTGAACCTCGTCGCTGAGCGGCTCGCCGCCGACTTTGGCGTCACAGTCAACGAGATCAAAGACGGCCACCGCAACTTTTTGAGAAGCCGTATTCCGCAGCTAGTGCAACTGCGCTTGCCGGCAGCAGACAGCCAAACGCCTGGCGATTCACGGTCGAGTGGGGAAGGCATCAGCACCAATACGAGACCTTTAACGACTGCGCAGACTGTAGCAAACCGCCCGCAAAAAGTTGCCACGGCACCCAAACAGCCAAAGGAAGAAGCAACCAAGCGCGCCACGTTTTACGCAAATACAGCGGTAATGGCCCAGACGCACAGAGCGACAGCTCTGCCGACCCAGCAGCCGATTGCCCGGCCCAAGCTGACGACCCGCGCCGTGAAGGAAACGGAACCAGCCAAGCACGCCAAGACGGAACCAACCAATGCAACGGAGACAGATCCAGCCAAGCCTACTGCGTCTGCGAAATCCAAGAAGCCAAGCGCCAGCGCGCTGTCCACGCGAGCCCTCACCAATCTAACCGAAATGGCAAAGGTTGTGGGCTTGCTCAGGTGAGTATCGGCGACCAAGAACGGCACTTGCCTACATGGCGCTTGCAATAAGTTGACCCTGCGCATGCGCATGTACATTTGATTCTGGTTCCGCTGTAGCCCGCGATCCAAGCTGAAGCGTTCGCTGAACGAAGCGAAAACCAGTGTGCGAAAAGATATGCTGCTGCGATCAGCGCTGGACGCCGCACGGGCTGTTTACAAGGGTCCTTATCCACCGAAAGTCGAGATCCGCGAGTGCAAGGACGCTCAAGACCGCTTAAAAGAGCTGCAGGACATGGACGTCGCCAACATCCTACCAGCAACGACAACGCAGCGACGGGCCAACACAAAGAAGCCAAGAGTATCGGATCCGCCGGTGTGGGAGCGAGCGGATCCGCTCGGCGCCTTTTTGGACGAGGAGGAAAAGATTGACGACGACAGCGACGCGTCTGTGCCAAGTATCCGCTCGCTCAGCGATTGAGCTTGTAGTCTTGTCGTGTGGGAGGTACAGGTACGTTTATTCTGCTGCATTCTCGGGACGGGTAGCACCCTTGCCCCTCGAAGCGTTTTGGATTGTTGGTGTAGCCATCTCCGATTCTCTACTCTCTAAATGCATGCTTTTGAATATGCATCATCAAAGGGTTTCGGTCTTAAGAGAAACCGCGATTTTTTGGCGGGAGACTGGCTGATCAATTCGAAAAGCACCACACGATCACCAGCAGCTCCACCGGTCGGTAGAGAGCACGCAAGGATTCGTCGGCAAGAAGGACAAGCACAAGAAAAGCAAGTAATTGACCATGGCCTCATTGACCAAGCGCGATTTGGTGGCGGCGCTCGAAGAGCTGCTCCCACCAATGGACCCAAACGAGGTCACGGTCAAGTCTGTGATGGCGGACATTGCACTGCACTTGGGCGTGAACCAAGACGAGCTCAAGGCTCACCACAGAAAGGAACTCAAGCAGATCATGGTCGATATGATCCATCTCTGTCAAGGCGGGCAGGACAAGGAGAATGAGCTGCAAAGCAACGAAGAGGACGCCGAGGAGGAGGACGTAGACGAGGAGATCGAGGCCAAGAAGAGGCCGTCGAAGCGATCGCGTGGTCGTATTCAAGAATCGGACGACGAAGATAGTGATGATCAAGACGGAAGCGACGATGACAATGCCAGTGGCGATTCGGACGATGAGGAGCGCCAACCAAAACGACAGAAAAAGGTGCGTTGACCGAATCGCGCTTTCCAAATGATCCGGAAAATTGATCATTTCTGTCTGTACGTACATTTCGATATAGATATCGCCGGCTTCCAAGAAGAAAAAGGCCGTGCCCACGAAGCGCAAGACACCAGTTGCGCGGAAGACCACTGACAAGCCGATGGACTCGGAGGGCTTGGCGGCACTCAAGGAGCTCGCACGGGTCGCTGGCTTGATGAGGTTTGTTTTCCCACTATTCAGCTTGTCGTGATACCAAGCAGCAGAAGTCGCTGAAATTATGTTGTTTTACTGTGTGCAGTCCGGCGGTGTACGCCACTCTGAAGAAATGCGCTTCAGAGGAAGAGCAAGAAGTTGCGCTGCGTGAACGCATTCAGGGCGCTGGTATCCGGTTCAGTTCCCCGTACCCAAAGAAGAGCGATATCATGGCTGCCAAGCGCAAGCGAGAGAAGGACAAGGAGATGGATGGTATTGACACGAGTCTGATCATCACTGAGGGACGGTCGCGTCGAGGCTCCGCTCCTCAGGAAACGTCCTACGTCACCAAGTACGATGACGAAGACGAGGACGAGGAAAACGGCGATGGAAACATGGACGAGGATGAAGGGATGCACGACCAAGACGAGGAAGAGTCCGAGGCCGAGGTCCATGAAGCGAGCGAGGCCTCGGACGAGAGCGAGGCTGAGTTCTGAAATTGAGAATTGCGCTTCGTCACAAATTTTGTTTTTATCCGGATCCGGTTGACACTTGCATATCCGGATATCGTTTCCGGATCCGGATATACTATTTGGATTGGTTTCGTCGAAACTATCTCGATCTTTGTATGTCCGGATAATCCAATCCGGATGGCTGTCGTTATCCGGCCAAAAGCTCCATCCGGATACGAGAAACTGTCCGGATAACGTTATCCGGACAGTCTGTCTTGGCGATTGGTGGTGGTGAACCATTGCCAGCCCTTGCCCCCATCTTCGGCTCACTTGGTCAGAACCCGAACTTGCACCATGACGTACAGCCAGGAACCCGAAGACGCCCAGCGCGCGGCCAAGGCCCGCGGCTCGCACCTCCGCGTGCACTTCAAGCACTGCCGTGAAGTCTGCCATGCCATCAAGGGCATGTCGCTCTCCAAGGCCAAGATCTTCCTCCAGGGCGTGCTCGACATGAAGATCGCCGTGCCCTTTACCAAGTTCACGGGAGGCTGCGGTCGCCACGCGCAGGGCAAGCTCATGAACGCCGCCGGCGACAAGTGCAAGTGGCCCCAGAAGGCCACCAAGATCATCTTTGATCTTGTCAAGAACGCCGAGGCCAACGCCGAGGTCAAGGGCCTCAACTCGGAGAACCTCTACATCTCGCACGCCCAGGCCAACATGGCCATCAAGCAGCGCCGTCGCACGTACCGTGCCCACGGTCGTATTGGCCCCTACATGGCCAACCCGGCGCACATCGAGCTCATCCTCACGGAGAAGGCCGAGAACGTGCAGAAGGCCGTCGAGGACAAGGTCGTCAAGGTCACGCGCAAGCGCCAGGCCCAGCTCCGCCTCAAGTCGGGCGGTGGCGTGCCGGCCGCCAACTAAGCGCAAGTCGTCTCCACGGCTGTTTCCAAACTTTGCGCTCTTGACCAGCGCAGCTCCAGGTCGAGCGGATGCGGTCAGGATCTATTAGGTTAGTGTCTTGGTTCTTTCGAATACATCTCGCCGAGGCTGTGTCATCGGGTTCTATCAAAACTACTGCCAGCAAGCGTCTTGCTAATGAGCTTCTCTATTTATTTTTTTCAGCATTGTTCTCCTGCTACGGCTACTCTTGCTCTGGATTCATCTCGAGGATGGTCTCCGTCGTGGACGGCGACGAAGAGACTCGGATCTTCTGAGGACACGCTGTGTTCGAGAGCACGACGTCGCTGATCAGTGCGCGCGTCTTCGTGGCCGCTGCGACGGACCGCAGCAAGCTGACCCACGACTGGAGGCGGTAAAGCGAAGAGAAGTGGACAATCCAGACCTGCACGGTGCTCGTGTCCTGGATCGACATCCACCACTGGAAGCGACCGTCGTCATCAATCTCCTCGACGGCCGTGATGAGTGCAATGTCCTGGATCCGCATGCACTGCCGGTACTTTTCATAGTGGATCACATGGTGCACTTGATCGAGCTGCAGCAGTTGCCGCCGTCGCTTCATGCGCTGCACAAAGATACCGACCGCCTCGTCGACCTCGACCCATTCGCAGCCGGTGGTGTCCTCTTGGTTATTGTCGGTTGTGCTGCCCGTCTCACTGAAGCTGCCCTTGTTGCGGCGTCTCGATGCTGACAGCGGGTGTGCAAGAAAGCGCAGGATTTCCATGTTGAAGGAAGCGGCGATTGGCGCCGCTCGCCAACACTCGACTATCTCCGACTCTTTTGACAATGGCACCACAGGCTGGACTCGCCGTACTCATCCAACGAACGCCAGGGGGCGCGCGAAGAACGTCCACTCGTGCCATGGACAGGTGATGCATCAGACGCAAGGCCGTGGAAGTGACCTCTCGCCCTGATCGAGGGGCCAAGTGGCCAGGTTTCAGTATCCTCAGACCAACCAGCGAAGTTGAGGTGCTCAACCCAAAATAAACCAATCAAGTTTCAAATACTAGTAGGCCACACGGCTGCTCTTGAATTACAGCAATACGAGAGAAAGCAAGCGCGTTCGAGATAAGTCGCATTCAAGCAGCCACGAGAAGGGAGTCCACGATTCTGCCCTTTGAAGGGGTTTTGTCATGCGCCTAAGTTCACACTACTCACATGTCACACACGTTCACTGACTCATGAATTCTTTGTGGACTACAAACATCTCATGTCACACACGAGCACAAATTTCTAAATGTTGGGAAAGACAAACACTCCGACTTAAAAGTTGACTTTTTCACAGGAAGCTCATTTTGGAGATTGCGGGCTTGCACGAACATCCGAGTCCTGTAGCTGACGCTGTCCACTACTACCGTATATCCATGTGCGACCAAAAGTGGGTCAGCGACACAATGTGGGTCAGAATCAGCTGTGATAGTTCTCTAGGCATCTTGACCACGTTTCAAACGCGTTTCAA
>JAADVC010000523.1:0-19367 GCA_023334575.1 Pythium volutum
CCGCTCATTCTCGCGTCGCTCTACACGTGTCTCTGAAAAAATATTGTCGTGGTGGGTAGATAAAATGTCATGCTACATGCTCTATGGAAGGAAAATAAAGTGGGGCGCTAAGCTAGACCAGCGACGACTTGGACTCGTCACCGTGCGAGTCCGAGGACGCCGACGATCCGGTCGACTCGGCGTGGACAAGAGGATGAGACGAGCTGGGCTGCAGCTGCGGCTGCGACGACTGCGACTGGGGCGGCGTCACGCTGCGGTCGTCCGAAGAACTCGAGTCTTCGAGCTGCTGGTCCTCCGTAATGGTCGCTGGGTGGCCACTGTTCGAGTCGAGGGTGCCTGCCGACGAGCCCCGCGACAGAGCCGACATCGAGCGGTTGATGAACGAGTGCTGGCTGCCGTGCTTGAGGAACGCACGCTTGGCACGCACCGTGGAGCGCGCCAACGCGACGGCGTCGGCCGCGTGCTTGGCGTCGGCATTCTCGCTGCGTCCAAAGACCTTGCTGCCGTCGCGGTCGCGCTGCGAGCTGCGCTTGCGGCCCGAGCGGTGGGACGCCGCCGTGAGCTTGTCCTTGTGGACAAACTTGAAGCCGCACCGCAAAATGAGCTTGACTGTCTGGAGCGCCGTGTTGCGGTCCATTTGCTTTTCCTCGTGCGTGAGGTAAATGTAGGGCACGAGTCCATTGTGCTCGAGCTTGAGGTCGTCGCGTCGCGGGCCAAACTTCCAGCCTTGCGCCATGCGCATCTTGGCCCACACTTCGTGCGTGTTTTCTGCGAGCAGCTCAATCAGAGACCGCAACTCGGGCGGCACCTTGATCGTGTCGGTCGGGATCGGCCGCGGCGTGTACGTCTCACCGGGCTCAGTCGCTGGCTCGCCAAACTCGACGTCGAGGTCCTGGTCTTCGCCGCGGGCCGGAGGCTCGAGCACGTACCCCAATGCCGTAATGACCTTGAGCGCTTCGATCGACGTGTCGCGGTCGTACTGCTTGGTCTCTTCTGTGAGCGCCTCGTACGGGATCAGATCGGGATGGAGGAGCTTTTCGTTATCACGCGACGTGCCCCATCGCCAGCCCTGGTCCATGCGGCCCACGGCCCACACTTCGTGGGCATTCTGCGCGAGCAGCTCGGCGAGCATGCGCACCGAGTTAGGTAGTCGCACACGCACCGTGTCCACGGGCTGTGGCGTGTACTTGTACCCTTCCAGCTCGCGCTTGTCGAGCGGCGACAGCGCCGTGGGGAAGCGTTCGAGAAACGTAATGACCTCAATGAAGATGCGTTCCTCCAAATTCACAATGCGCCAGTGGCGCTTGTGGGCCTTTTTCGCGATAAACATGCGGAAATTACGCACGAGCTCGTCAAAGCGGCACGAAATGCCACGCCCGGGCGCGACAAAGTGCTCGCGAATGAGCTGGTCGACTTCGGCGTCCGTGATGAGCCGATTGGCCTGCGCGCGTTTCTTGGAGCGGCTGAAAAACGACCAGACGGCCGCTTTGAGCGTGCCCCACACGACGTGGCGCAAAAAGTAGGTGACCCACATGCGCCGCGGGAACATGCACACCTCGAGTCCGTCGAGCACCGTGTCGCCGTCGTACCGCACGCGGCAGCAGCGAATGTGGCTCGCGGCGCCAATGCCGTCGTGGTCGTGGCGCAGCCCAAAGGGCCGCGTGGTCAGTTGTTCGTGGTCGTCGAGTTCGCGCACTTCGCTAATGCGCACGTGGAGATCGTGCTCGTCGTCGTCGTCGATGGGCACATCACGGCGCGCGTACCGCGGCGGAATGTACATGTCCTGGCCGCCCAGCACTTCGAGCGTGATCTGGTCTTTCGTGAGCGAGCCGTCGTCCATGTCGACAAGCATGCCCTTTTTTAGCGACCGCAACAGCTCGACCGTGTTGGCGCGCACCGACGCCACGGGGATATACGTCACGGGAAACTCGGCCAGCTCGGCGTACGACGCTGCCGACGACGCGCGCGGTCGCTTGTCGACAATCGTTTTGCGGGCCACGCGCATGCGGAAATCCGGGCGCACGAGCCGCATGAGAAACGTCACGGTCGTGATGGTTTGGACCCAGCCTCGGAACTTGGTCTTGAGCCGCTTGCGCTCGGCCATGAGGTAGTCGTAGTCGATCAGCAGCACGCGCTGGTAGCCCGAGAGCAGCACCTGCTCCGTCTCGTAGACGGACGGCTTGTCCTTGCGCGGCGGCGGCCGCACGCGCACTTGGAGACCCTGAATGTAGTTGGAAAACTGCTTGGCGAGATCGTACTCGACGTCGACGAGCTGAAGCGACTCGGAAAATTCCGCGTCCTGGTTGGGCGGCGGCTTGTGGGCCCCAGCGGCTCCTGCAGCCGCAGCGGGCGCCGCGTCCGTGCCGTCGCCCGTAATCATATTGAGCTTGCTGGCTTCGTACTTTTTCTTTTCGGCCTGCGCGAGCGAGTAGTATTCGCTCATGATGGCGATAAACATGTTGATGCAGATGAGGTAGACCGAGACCATGAACGAAAAGAAAAAGATGCCGGCCATGGCCGGGTTGGCCACGTAGATCAAATTGTAGTCGAACGCGCCGAGCAGCATCTGGAAGCACGACGTGAGTGAGACCGAGAGCGAGTGGTACTGCCGCACGGACGAGCCAAACGCGAGAAAGCCCATGATCGCATAGGCGAAAAAAATGGTGAAAAAAATGACGACAAACGCCAGCAAATCCTTGGCCGCGAACCGCAGCGTGCGCCAGAGCAAATTGAGCCGCGTGTTGAGCCGCAAGTACTTGAAAACGATCGCGACCGAGACGAGCGCGAGCGCCGATGCATAGTTGGTGATGGACAAAAACCGCCACGCGAGCGGCTCGACGTCGACAAAGCAGTCACGCGCACGCGCGGGGTCGTTGGCCGGCCCGGAACAGTCGAGCCGCGCGACGCGGTAGAGATCGGTGCGCATGTTTTCACACAGCACTTGGTACGAGATCCAGCTCTCAATGAAAATGATGAGCAACACGAGCTGTAAAATGTCGAGCATGTTCCACAGCGAGTGGAGGTACTTGGTGATACCAAACGCGCGCAGATCGGAGAGCTCGCGCGCCAAGAGCCACGCCGTGGCCAGTGTCAAGACGATGACAAACCAATTGTCCTGCAGAAAGCCAGCGTCCTTGTAGCTCCTCAAAATGTGGAAGCTCTTGACGCGCGACGTGGTCTCCATGTAGTCCGTGTCCGACATTTCAAACAGGCCTTGCACGTGCGTGAAAATGTTGGATCGCGGGTTGTAGAACGCGTACGAGACGGCAAGGTATCGCGTGCTGTCGGTCACGAAATCCTGCTTGAGCTGCGCAATGATGGTGCGCGCGGCCGTGATATTGTCGCGCGGCAAGTACACGGCGTAGCCGCCGTTGCCATAGTCCATTTCGTGGTTAAACAGACTCGGCGTGAACGTCTGCGAGCGCAGCAGCGTCGTGAGGTCATGGTCCCACGTGTACAACTGGCCGAGCGCCGCGCGCGTCGAGTCGTTGCCGTAATCGTCCTTAAACTCGACCTTGCGCGAGAATTCAGGGTAGCAAAACTCGTTCGAAAAGAGCACAAAGTCGGTGCGGCCGTCCGTGTAGCGGCAGAGATCGCCCTTGACACGGCCGGCGCGGATCACGGCGCTGCCAATGCGGCGCATATTGCGGATGGGCATTTCGTAGTAGCCTTCGACAAAGGGCCCGTCGACCCAGCTCCACATTTCGTCCTCGACCATGGCGTCGTGGAACGTCTTCTTGATGGTAATGTTGCGAAACTCTTCGTCGAAAAACAAATCGTCGATCGCGGCGTTTTGCTCGTACGGAAAGTGCACCGGCAGCGACAGCAGCGAGCCCATGACGAGCACGAGAAAGACGAGGTAGACCAGGAGCTCGCGGTAAAACCGGTTGCGCTTCTCCTGCTCGAGCCGCAGCTGCACGCGCTTCATGTGGACGCGCATGGTCGAGTACTTTTCAATCTTTTGCTTGAGCTTCTTCTCGGCCGCGATCTGGTCGGGCGTCTTGGGCGCGATCAGCGACGCTGTCGACGCGCGCATGTCAAATACGGACGAGCCGCTGTTGCTGCGGTCGCGCGCGCGGTGGTTATTGCCAGTGCCGCGGCCGCAGCGTAATGCGCGGCGTATGCACGCGCCTGTGCGCGCCCACAGGGACGCATTAAAGGCCTTGGGCGTGTCCGCGTCGGGCGTCTGTGAGATGCGCGCGGGCGACTGCGCGCGCGAGCGGCGGCCCGAGACCGAGACCGACGCCACCGAGGACGACGGCGGCTGCGTGCGCAGCGGCTGCGTCGAGTCCTCCATGCGCACAAAGTCAAAGGGCGCGGGACTGGCGTCGCCGCGGGACGCGCGTCGCTCCGGTATGGCGCCTACGGGGAGAGACGACGGGGCCGAACACCGCTAGTCTGTCGAGAGCGACAGCGAGACGGTAGCAGCCACGCCGGGGGAGGGAGGAGGACGAGAACGAGATACTCGTCCGCACCGAGGAGATGAAGTGATGGTGGAGGAGGAAGGCGGGAGGAGAGGCAGAGGAGGAGGAGGGAGAGGAAGAGGAAGAGGAGGGGACGCGCGGCAAAGAGGACGGCGCGCCGCAGAGACGATCACAGTCGCGCGCGGGGAAGCGAAATGGCCGTTCTTGTCTGGATGTCGTCGCGGAAGTGGCCCATACCCTGTCACTAGATCGGGGCAAGGATGACCTTGCTCGAGGCCTATCGATCCTCATTGCACAACGCGTTCTGCGTGCGCGCTACACATCTGGTGTAAAGTTGCCCAATCAGAGTTGACGCAATGGGTGGGAACCGCCTGATATAAAGAGCCGTTTCCGCGGCTTTCACTGGTTCACTGTAAGTTACAGTGAACCCTTCCATACTGAACGCAAGTGGTACAAACACAGAAAGGGCCGACCTCCCAAGCCTCAACATCCGGACTTCACAGAAAGTGCGGGACCAAATGGCTACATTATTAGATCTCACAGAGAATCCGAGAACGCCGACCGCCGATGGGGCAGATCGCTACTGTCGCGCTCGTACGGATCCGCGTGCGCGCGCGAGAAAAAGGCATTGTAGTCGAGCAGCAGCAGCAGGTCGCGCATGGTCGGGTGCCGCAGCGTGCGGAAGAGCAGCCCAAACTTTTCCGTAAACTGCCGCTCGAGATCGGCAACGCGGTCTGCGCGCAGTGCGCCGCCGCCGCCCAGCACGCTCTCTTGGTACGCCGCGTACTCGGCAAACTCCCAGCAGCAGCGCAGCACCTGGTCGATCGCGCCCTGCATGGTGTGTGTGTGCAAGTAGAAGCGCCGCACGAGCTGCGCGACAAACTGCTCGTGGAGCCGCTTGACCTTGTCGAGGTCCTGCGCAGCGTCCATGTCGTCCAGACACTTGGCAAAGCTGCTCTCGACCACAAAGACCTGGAAGTACTGCTCAATGGTGCGCACGACAAAGCTCATGCGGCTCCGCAGCGCCGCTGCAGCTCGCAGTGCCACCTCTGCCTCATCAGAACTAGAGTCCGTGTCTCCACCCGTGGCCGCTGCCTTCGGCTTGGGCTTGGGCTTGTGCGTTGGCGTGGGTCGAAAGAGGCGGAATTTCCACGTGCGCTCGATCGCGTGGGCGACCCGCTTGAGGCGCAGAGAAAATTGGAAGAGGTGGCCATACGACCGCTGCAGCCCCTTGGAGACGAGCAAGTGCATGGGCCACTGGAGATCGCATCGCATTGTGAGGTAATTCCACAGCTCTCGAGCTGACAGACTCTCGCAGCTCTCGCTTAACAAACGGTCGGGTGCCGTGATCGCTCGTGAGGCGTACTTGTCGAGCCGCCACTCGACCGCGCGGATGTGGGGAGTCACACACAGGCCAACGTAGTGGTCGTTCGTGAGTGTGCCATTGCCGAGCACGCTGGTGAGGTCGCGTTCGGCCTCCAGCACTTTGTTACCGTTCACAATCATCGTGATGGTGCGTGGGGACATCATTTTCCCCGTTGTGGTCTCGCGGACTTCCATTCGTGCGTACTGAATATGGACCGCGAGCGTATTGTTGTCGAGCGGCACGACTACGGCGTTGGACGTTTGCACCTCCACGTCCTGCCCGGTGGACTGGACGACCACGTGTGCGACCACCGCGATGCCATTGCCGTCGCTTCCGACTGGGCGAATGTCGAGCTCAAACGACACGAGATCTAGAGCAGCACGGGAGTTATGATGGAGCGTCACATGCGTCCCACTGGTGATCTGTGGCGCTGGAAACGACGCGTCTTTTGTGATCAGCAATGCGACTTTGCCTCCGGTCCAGGCCATCAGCAGATCGTTACTGCGCGCGGGCGAGAGATCCACGAGGATCGTGCTCGTGAATGGGAGATGTTCGACCTGTCGGTGCGGCCACCAGGCACCGCCACACGAGTGTGCGTGGCTGTCTATGTCGAGGTACCGATCGCGGTGCACCATGTTGTGGAGCAGCAAGCCGCTCGCGTTGGGAAACGGCGGGAACCGGAACGTCTGCAGCGGCAGCTCCAGGCGGAACTGCCTGATCAACGGGTTCTCGTCGACCTGAAAGTCGCGGAGGATCTGCGACCAGACGCCATGGTGCAGCTCCTCTTCGGATTTGTGGTTCGGCTTGGTTGCCATGAGCGAGTTGCTGGTCTGGTCCAGGAGCGACTGGAACAATTCCCCACGCGCGAGCAAAAACATGTCCTTGACCAGCTTGAAATTCTCGACAAAATCGGTCTTGACGACAATCTCTTGGTACAGACGTTTCGCGATCAGGGAGCGAATTTCCTCGACGACGTGTTCGAGCGTGGCGCGATTAAACTCGGTATCGGTGGACTGGACCTTGGCAAACGTCTGAATTAGTCTGTACGCTTCTTCTGAGCTGAATCCTTTCGAGTGCGCGAGGATTTGCACGGAACGACCAATAAAGAATATGCTCTCGACCACTTGCGGCGAGAAATAGGGCGGCGCATTGGCTGCTTCGAGTCCGTACCGCGACTGCCAGATCTGCGACTCGACGGACTCGCCCGCATCGTCTTTAGCAGTACTATCTAGGCCAGTCATGTCGTCGTCTTGGACCAGCTTCCGAACAAAGAACTCCTCGTACGGATCCACAATGTCGCCGTACGCCATCCACGAAACGATCTGCTTGAAGAGAATGCGGTGGCAGCCGCGCAGGAGATCGCCCATGCGCTTGCGCAGCCGCGGGAAGCCCGAGTCGGCCATCCCACGGACCAACGTCAGCAGTTCAGCGCCACCCGAGACGCGCCGCGTTGCCGAGGGTCCCTCCTCTCTCTGGACTAATGCGACGAGCTTGAGCAGCTCGGGCAGCAGCTCTGCGAACTCTTCGAGCTCATAGACCATTTGCGGTAGTGGGAACACGACGCGCGTCGTGAGCACCTTGGCCTCGAGCTGCACGATCGCGTCAGTGTACTCGCGCAGCACCGCCTCGATGCCCTGCGCGAGGCCGCGCACGTACAGACTCGGGAGCTGCCGCGCGCCGGCGACGAAGCCATCTAGCACGGCAAACGCGTGGCCCAGACGCAGCAAGCGGTCGATCTCGACGCGCTGCGGCGGCGACAGAAACGAGACGTCGGCGCGCACAAAGAACCCATCGGCGCGCGCCTCGATGACGTCGCCCGCGTGGCCCAGCAATGCAAAGAACAGCTCGTGGTGCATAGTGTGATGGATGGGCGACGGAAGAAATGGAGAGATGGCGCCAAAAATGGTGGACATCTTTCGGAGGCTAGTAAAAGCTAATAGGCGAATGGAACCAGCCTATTGGGGAAAGATCGCGAGGGGTATACGCATGTATAGTGAGGTATACACAGGGGGAAGTTGATCCGGTCGGTGGGGAAATCCAAGATCTCGTCCGAGAAGCTACCGAAGCGAACGCACAAGAGAGGAAAGCTGCAGCAATATGTCGCGCGGGTGCGTCAACAGATCTAAGATAATGCAGGAGGAGGGAATGTGTATACTAATCTTTGGGTTTGTCCCCAATAGATACGATCGAGCCATCACGGTGTTCTCGCCCGATGGGCACTTGTTCCAGGTCGAGTACGCCATGGAAGCTGTCAAGAAGGTGGGCTCACTCGCGACAGGACGCTTGCGTTGGTCATTTGGCTAAGTCTTGGTGCTCTTGTTATCTAGGGTGCAGTTGTGGTGGGTGTGCGCGGCAATGACGCCGTGATTCTCGCGGTCGAGCGCAAGGAGACGGCCAAGCTGCAGGTGCGTGTCCCCCGGAACCTGACCATACTCACACAGCGCAATCAACTCACCTTTAGTTCCCGATCTTGTAGGACCCGCGCACGGTGCGCAAGATCTGCAAGGTCGACGACCACATTTCGATCGCGTTTGCCGGTCTCACGGCCGACGCGCGCGTGCTCGTCAACAAGGCGCGCCTCGAGTGCCAGAGCTACCGCCTCACGGTCGAAGACGCGCCGTCGGTCGAATACGTGGCGCGGTACATTGCGCGCGTCCAACAAAAGTACACGCAGCGCGGCGGTGTGCGTCCGTTTGGTATTTCCATGCTGATTGCGGGCTGCGACAGCAAGGGCGTGCCGCAGCTGTACCTGACCGAGCCGTCGGGCATCTTTTCGGCGTGGAAGGCCAACGCCACGGGCCGCAACGCCGACAACATTCGCGAATTCCTGGAGAAGAATTATGCCGAGACCATGACCGAGGATGACTCGGTGCGTCTCGCAATCAAGGCGCTGCTTGAGGTCGTCGAGTCGGGCTCCAAGAACATGGAGATTGCGATCGTGCGCACGGGCGGCAAAGTCACGGTGCGTTGTCTTTTCCGGTTGAATGGCGGAGCGTCGTTGTGTTCTCACGGAATCTCTTGGTGTTATTTTGATTTATTTCAGTCGCTGGCCGACGACAAGGTGGAGGAGCTGTGTGCGCAGATCGAAGCCGAGAAGGAGGCCGCACGTGCCGCCAGCGGCGAGAGCAAGTCGTCGTCGTAAACGAACAGAGCGGAAGAGAGAGAGTGTGAGAATCATCCCTAGCCAGCGGTCGGCAGAAAGCCAATGCAACCATGAGCGAATTGCAAACTCCCCGAAAAAACGACACCAAACCCAACACGGCAAAAAAGCGATAGTCCATGTTTCGTTTCCTCTCCATGTGCAAGTGCTATGGACAGTTGCCATGTCGACGAAGAAGAGTCCAGTCAACTTCTCTCTCTGTTGTAATCTCGCTGTCTACACGCTGTCGCGCTCGTACACGGCCCAGCGGCGGTTGTGCTCCTGTCCCTTGCCGGGCTTCACGGCCGCATCGTCACAGCCGCCATCGGCACACCCACAAAAGTGCTCCTGCGAGTCGAGACACGGGCGTTGGCAGCCAGCGTCGTTGCCGTCAAAGTCGGCGCCGTTGATCGGCAGCTTGTTGAACGCAAACGCGTGGCCCTCGCCGCCGACACGCGAGAGGGCAAAGTACTTCTTGTTCTTGGCCTTGGCATGGTGGAGCGCGAGGTTGTAGTTGGCCCCACTGGCCCCGCCGCTGTAGACACGGTCGTTGCCCAGCATGTCTTCGCCCGTGACGCAGCCCACGAAATGCGTCTTTTCGTTCGACACGTCGGCGCCGACAGAGGCCGCCTCTTGGAGCCGCGCCTTCTTGAGCGCGGTCGTGGGCTCCACGTTGGGCTGCTTCTTGACCTTGAAAATGCGCACAATCCAGTGCTCCGACGTAAAGGCCTCTTCCATGTGGGTCAGCGTCACGTGCTTGACGCCAACCTCCGTGTTGCGGGCCCGGTCAAATCCGGGCGGCTTCTGGTAGTCCGTCATGACCTCGCCAAAGCGGTAGTAGCAGAGCTTGTAGGCGAGGCAGTTGTGGAGCACCTTGGAGCCGCCGGCGCCCACGTCAAAGTTGCCCGCGGCCGAGTAAAAGTCGCGCTCGCTCGGCATGTCGTTCGGGTACACGCCCGAGCCAATGCGCACGGGCCACAAAAACTTGTTGATATCGTCCGAGCTGTAGCCCGTCACGCCACCGAAAATGACCAGCACATAGTCCACGTCCAGACTCTGGAGGATTGGGTACGCGTCCTCTTCGGTCGAGGCCAGCGCGCGGCCGACAGTCGCAATGTGCGTGTTGTTCCACGTATTGTTGTCGACAATCACGGTGCGGTTTGCCATGGCCGACATTTGGTACCCATAGTCCCACCACGCGAGAATCTTGGCGTTCGCGTCCGTGTTCTGGCGCAGCCAAAAGTAGGCCTCGCGGTAGTCGTCAAAGTTGAACCGCTCGCCCGACGCCGAGCGGCCGGCCTCGATCACGATCGACGGCGACGAGTACGCCATCGACGACACAAAGGACGCGTGGAACGTGTAGCTCAGCAGCAGCAGCAGCAGTCCGCCAATGACCGACAGAGCGAGCGGCACGGGCACGGCCTGTGCCTGGTTCTTCTCCAAGACGAGCGACGACGGGCGACGCAAAATGCCCATAAACTTACGCAGCGTCGACGAGATGCCAATGGCGCCGAGGATGCAGGCAATGGGCGCGAGCGTGAGCATGAGCCGCACCATGACACCGGCAAAGTACCACGCGACCGTGCCGTACAAAATGACGAAGATACCGCCATCGGTAATGTTGGCAAAGAGGAAGTAGAGACCCACGGGCGCAAACGGCACGAGCACGTGGAGATCGAAAAAGTACGACGTCCACGTGGTCGGCTGGTGCTCGCTCACACTGGCAATGATGGGGATATACTTGGACGCGTACGTCGGGTCGAGCAGCGTCAAACTGCGGCCCGTCCACTGGACCTTGCCCATGAGCTGGAGCACGAGCAGGATCACGGCAAACGCCGCGACAAGAAGCCCAGCGCCCACAAGTACGAGGCGACGGAACGAGTCGGCCGAGATAAAGTTGCGCACCCACTGGACAAAGCAGTACACTTGAAGCAGCACAAAGACGCCGTGCGAGCCGGCGCACTCGGCCTGCTTGATCACGTTGAAGCCGACAAACGGCACCTGCATGGCCATGAGGCTGCCGAGTGTGTAGAACGTCGAGTAGGCAATATAGAGCCGCGGCGAGTAGCGCCCGGCAAACAGCATGACGAGCACGTAGATCGGAATCATGTTGATGATAAAGACGTAGCCGCCCCAGGCTGCGACCATGTAAAAGTAGGCGAGCGCGCAGCATGCCGACCAAAACATAGAGCCCGTGTGGACGGCCTTGATCCAGAGGTAGAAGACAAAGATGAGCGCAAAGATCGCGACGCCTTCATTGTCGTACGAGCCGCCAACCGACCGCGAAATGTACGACGGCACGATGCCGGCAAAGGCTGCCGCGAGCAGACCAGCGCTCGAGCGCTTGGTCACTTCCTTGGTCAGCAAGTAGCTCGCAATGGCCGTGTTGGCGGCAAACACGGGCGCCAAAAAGACGCACGTGTTGCGGACGTTGATGGAAATGTTCAAGAGGTTGAGCACCCAGTAGACCATCGCGGCCGTGTACATGAGTCCCGGATAGATGGTGCCGCCAATGATGCGGCCGAGCGGGTACCACGCGCGGTCGTCAAACCAGTCGAGAAACTCGAGAAAGCCCTCGGTCGCGAGGTACTTGGTCGTGCGGTAGTTGAAGTACGGATCAAACTCGTGAATGACCTAGAGGAGAAAGAGACCGTGAGACGTTGGCAACTGCTACATGTTTGCGTGGTGAGAAAGCAGAAACACACCGATTCGTAGCGCACGACCGCAAAGAGGCGGATCGCAAACGACATGAGACAGATCATGCCGAGAATCGCGTACTTGGCGACGGGCGCGAGCGCGCTCGAGGCATCTTCGACGTCGACGGGTGAGTCGAGGTCAACGCCAAACACGAGCTGCTTTTTCTTCTTGTCGGTCTTGAGCGTCTCGGACGTGGATGACGCCGGCGCATCATCATGCGTGGCCGCCGCGTGGGGGTGGTCGCCCGCCGCGTGGGCGTCGCCGTGCTTCTTGGCCTTGGTCTTGGGCGCCATGGACGTTCCTCCGATCAGGGATTGACAAGCTGAGCTGGTCAGGGGAGGACCAGAAGCGCCCAAAAGATCTGAATGGGTAGGGGGTACTATTACATGCTGTTTTTGACACGTGGCTGTGGGTAGTGTGGTTGTAGGAATTGTACCCCTTATCCCAAACAGAACCGTGGTACGTCCACCTACCCCTATATGAACCGTGGAGACGACGGTTCGAACCGCGAAGCTCATTCATCGCCAAGCACTGGTTGGAGAGCGAGGCGATCAAGTGACCTGACGGCCTGGGCGTCGGCCATTCGCAACTGTCCAAAGCAATCAGGAAAGGTGAGGGAAAATGCAGCGGCGGCGGGCGGACGCGAATATGCCCCCCTCCGTATAGTGCTCCCCCCTCTTCAACAGGCAACAGGCGAATTAACAGCGCATTTTTCTTAGAGCTGTCAAGATGACCAACCTCACCTACACCCACCCGCGCACCTACGGCAAGGACTCGCGCCACTGCCGCGTCTGCCACACGACCCGCGGTCTCATCCGCAAGTACGGCCTCAACATGTGCCGTCGCTGCTTCCGTGAGCGCGCCACCCAGATTGGCTTTGTCAAGGTGCGTGTCTCTTTTTGTGAAAATGCAAGGCGGAAAATCAAGGACTAATGATTGATTGATTGTCGCGACCGAGCAGTACAGATAAATGGGTTGTGGACTACCACCAGCTCAGATGCGCGGGGCGCTTTTTTCGCCCCGATACCAGCGAGCAGTAGAGGAAAGAGGCTTGATTGCATGGACAGCAAACTAGCAGACGTTCGATTACTCGGCAGCAGGCGAGCGGCGGGGACGGCCATGGTTGCATGGTCCAATTGCCTGGACGCGGCGGCAGTAACGAAATGTAACTAGTTTGCAGGCAAAAAGCTTCCGACCTGACTTCCCGGGGCTTCTCTTGCTTCTTCTTCTCGTGTCTTGTCGCGTGCGTCGTACTCGGCAGCATCCGCGTGATGGTTCCGACGGTTCCCGACGCACCGAATCGCAAGCGCGTTTGCTATCGACGATGGGAAGTAGATTCGCCACGTCGACCATACAGATTCCTGCGGTATCTGCGTTCGACCACGTGCTCGTCAGATGTGATCCACCTCGAACAGTTTCCCGACGTTGCGACTCGTGCTGCGCTGACCTTTGAACCGTTCGCATTCGGTTCTTCAAGTCGGTTTGGCAATCTCGAGTCGTCGTCGTCGTGCACCCCAACCGAACCTTGCTGTTTGAACCCCCGGTGCTATCTTTGGTGGCATCTGCCCCTTCAGTCTTCGTCTCCTTCTTGTCACAGCACTTTGCAGATCGCCACACTCCCGGCCGGTAGCCGGGTCCTTTCACTGATGATAGTCGAGCCTTCATTCCAAAATCTTTCCACTGATTTGCTCAAGTTGGGTTCATGTTGGCTATAGACATTGCCAGGTTATATACCCCTTCAAAGTCGATTACGGGTTCAATATCCGTGTGAGCCATCCACCATACCAAAGCCGATCGCAGAATGCATGTTCATCCTTCGAAAATAAGGAACCACCAGCAAAAAGCCTTTTGAGACGACGAGCCCTTCCTCACCATGCGGCGTCTGCTGCGCGTCGCGCTGCTCTGCGGGCTCGTGCTGCAGCGCCCAGACACTACCAGCGCCACTGTGAGCGTATTGCATGCGTTTGACGGCAGCGACGGCGTCTCGCCGCGCGATCTCGACTTGGCCGACTTGGTCGCAATGCACTCGCTCGGCAGCCGCGCCGACCGCCGCGCGCGACGCGACGATCCGCTCTTCTTCTCGCTGGACCGCGACGCCGAGCGTGACCATGTCACTGCGCGAGTCGGCGGTCGTGGCCGTGCACGCTCCGACGGCATCACAATCACGCGCGCGATCCACCGCCGTGACGGCAAGCACGAACAAGACGAGAGCAAGACGGACCCGGGTATGGTGAGCTTCTCGCCGCCGCAGCTCGACGTTGGATGGGTCGAGTCGTGCTCGCCGACCCTACACACGATCTACGCCGAAAGCCACTCGCCGCGCACGCTGCGCATCGACGACGTCCGGTTCGAAAGCGACGCGTTCCTGCTCGCGTCGGACCCGCGCGGCGTCGTGCTCGCGCCGGGAGAGAGCGTCAAGATCAATGTCCTCTTTGTCGTGGGCGAGCCGCAGCCGTTCGAATCGTTCGTTTTTCTCGTCACGTCGCTTGGCGAGTTTGCGCTGCCCGTGCGTGGCCATACCAAGCCCAGTCTCCACGGCCTGAGTGGTCTCCGCGTGACTGTCCCCGTGGGCGCGCGCGTGGACCACACGATCCATTTGCGGAACCCGTCCGCCGATAGTCTGCTGCGCGTGTCCGAGATCTTTTCGCTCGACGGCGTCGGCAACGTCCAGTATTCAGACCGACACGTGCACTCGACTGTTCGTCTCCCAAGCATGTTTGGCGACGGCCCCAGACGCAACCCGATCGTGGGCAACGCCTGGGAACTCCCGCCGCACTCGACCAAGCCCGTTGCGCGATTCACGTTCCATGCCAATGGTGACGTCGGCCGCTACAAATCGGCCGTGCGCGTCGCAACGTCCACGGCGCAGTTTCTCGTGCCCATAGAGATTACAGTCCACGAGAACCAGTTCATTGTCGAGCCCACGGAAGTCGACCTGGGCGTCTTCGCGAGCGACCGCGAGCAGCGCCACGTCTTGCTGACTTTCCACAATACCGGATCCCAGCCAGTCATGATACGAGAGATTCGACTGGGCAAGTCGGACGGGCTCGACCAGTCCGCCGATATCCTGCCACCGGGCGAAATGCCGGTGATCCCGCCATTGTCAAGAGTGCAGCACGCCGTGCAGCTCGTGCTCCAAGATGGGAAAGCGTACCGACCGGGGCGGCGCAACATGCAAATCGAGATCAACACCAACGACAGTAGTACCATGACGCACAGAGTCGATGTCCGAGGCTTCGCCATGCGTGGCCACCTCTCCTACTCGCTGGCGCAGACAACGTTCCGAGTCGTGGCACCCAGCAAAAGCGAGCATGCTAATACCACGGAAAAAGCACTTGGTGTTGTGGAACTGGGCGACACGGTCTCTCGTGTATTGGCACTCACGAACGAATTCGACGACGTGCTGGATCTGGAACGCGTGGCGTTCCCGTCGTCGTGTAGAGACTTTGATGTGGATAATTTCCGCGCCGGCATCGCGTCTCCGTCAGCGGCGTTTCCGGAGATACGACTAAGCATGCGACCCCATGCCGAGTGGCCCGTGGCCACACGCGTGTGTTCACTGCAAGTCGAGACTAACGCCAGCGTGCACTACGTGCCGATCGTGTTGTATTCGGGACTGCTGCGGTCCACGAGCTCTCGGAATGTGAGCGAGCAGACTCTGTCCTTAAATTCGTGTGACAGCGAAGCTCCACCGAACGCAGAGATGCCGACGGAGGGAGACCAAGTACCACATCCGCGTCGCAGCACCAAGTTTTGCCGGCGCGTCATTCTGGAAATGGGCAAAGTCGCCACGCGAATCGCGCTTGATGATGTGTTCAACTTGACAAACGTCAATCCCATTGACGTACCACTACGGATCCACATGAAGAAAATGCGTCCCAAGAATGTGGACGAACCACTCGGCGTGGAGACTGTGATGACGACCCACGCGGATCCCCACGTGCCGCTCGAGATTGCCATTTTGGGAACCGCGTGGGAACGCACACGTCGTGATGATCAAGCAAACGCGTCTAACTACTCGGGGAGATCGCTCGCGCCTGGTCGAACGCTGTCGCTTCGCTTGCATCTCAAGATTCAGACCGATCATCTCGGTGTCTTTTTCGAGCCTGTCGCAACAATCGAGACCGAATTCGAGACGATCCAGTTCTTTGTTCGCTTCGAGACGACGCAAGGAACGATCACACCCGATCTGGTGGTCTTTGAGGTGCCGAACACCCACCCTGGCCGCATTGGCCACTTTGACATTCCGTTCACGTCGACCATGGACCATGACGTGGTCTCGCGTGGCCTGGAGCTGTCGTCGAGCACCGACGGCCGTGCAGTGTCCAGTCCGTTTGGCGTGTGGCGGGCGCCCACAGTGTTCCTGTCCAATGCAACAACGACGATCAGGGTCTTTTACTTCCCGCCGGCATTCTATGCCGACTGCCGGCGAGGACGCTTTTACGCCGACTGCTTTCTCGTGAACCGTTCGCTGCACTCGGCCTTAGGTACAGCGTTGTCGGGGTATGGCAGCTTTGTCACAAAGCGTGACATTGCCCGCCTCTCACTCCGCGAGCGCGAGTGGCGTCGCCAAGACACGGTCCAAGGCGGCGGCGACCGCATCGATGTGGTCGCGACGCTCTCGACGGATGCTGTCCGCACGCTGCCGGTGCGTCTGACGGCGTACTTGACGCGTCCACAGTTTTTCCACTCGGGTGGCAGTGACCAGACCGTTGCGTTCCCACTGACAGAAATACTCCAGCAGTTTGTGGCCCACATTACGATCACCAATCCAAGTGATTACGCCATGGAAGTCGAACTTGCCATCGCCGAAGAAGACCGCGACCTGTTTTACGCCTGCGACGACGACTTGAACGAAGACGAATGTCTCCGCGAGTGGCAGGACATTGCGAGCGACCGCGTCGTGGTGACCAAGCACCCACAGCACCAAGGCCACCGGAATGACGCAGTGGTGGTCGCTCCGCTGTTTTTCAAGCCGCGCGTCATTCGCGTGGTCGGCCGCGACCAGATCCGAGTCGGGCCAATCTATTTCTTCCCGTCGAGCGTCGGTGCGTGGCGCACGCGAGTCTATGTGCGCAACGTTTTGACGCATATTGAAGCCATCACAGTCACGGCCAGCAGCGGCATGGGCGAGCTGTCGGTCGGGCTGCTCCAGCCAGAGACTAATCGCAAGCAAGCCGCAGTGCCCGTCCACAACCACACTATCCGTTTTGTGGTCGACCACCATCCCGGCAGCCACGAGCCCACGCAACGTTTCGAGTCTACACAGATACTGCAGCTCAGAAACTCGGGCTCCTATCAGCTCCGGTGTTCGGCTCGTCTCACCCCTGGCGAGACCGCCAACGCCTTCCGCATGACCCCTGACTGGGGCGTTATACTAACTTACACCAACGGCAACCAGATTCTAGATGAACTGGTGTTGGTGCCCGAGGACACACTGTCGCTCGCCGTAGAGTTTACACCGGATTGTTTCAATCGACACGCTTCCAGTGAGATCGACGTCGTGACACGAGACGGGACGACGCGGTACTTTCTCATTGGGACCATGACGCCGCGTGCCGCGTTCCAGTGTCGGCGGCAGCTCTTCTCTGCCGGTGTGCTGAAGTTGTTTAGACAGTTGTGGGTAGTGGCGGCGTCCGTAGCGGGGCTCACAGTGATAATGGCACTGAGGCAAGTCACCCGTGGACGAGCAGCACGCCGAGGGCCACGAGTGAAACCCAAGGCAAACGACGAGGCAAAGTCGAGCGGTTGCATTGAAGGCACAACAGGCGTGGCAGTCGCATCTCAAGACGAAACAGACATGACAGCGTTGGTGCAAGCGCTTTGCCGTTTGGAAGACACAGCACTTTCTTCAACCGCCATCGTGGTCTCGCCACATGTGGCGGCGTTACTAGAGTCACGAAGGACCCGAAAGAAAGGAAGGCGTCCGCAGAGCGGCGTCTCCCACCGCGTTGCAGCGGCTAGCCTCATAGGGAGTCATGACCCAGCCACGCAGAGAGAACCCGCGAGTCTGCTCGATAA
Organism: Pythium volutum; assembly: GCA_023334575.1. Classification (NCBI taxonomy): domain Eukaryota; phylum Oomycota; class Peronosporomycetes; order Pythiales; family Pythiaceae; genus Pythium; species Pythium volutum. Next base: position 17,648 of record JAADVC010000523.1, read on the forward strand.
CATGCCCAGTGGACCAATATCTACGAAAGAAGATTGCGAAGCTGCGCCAGTTGTCGAGTCTCTGCTTGTACCCGATGGGAACCAAGAGCAGCATGAAGGAGACGAAGACTGTGGGCTCGTGAAGGTCCATATTCCAGCAGCCGCTAGTCGAATGACCGAGAACAAGAAAGAGTATACGGGAGAGCCGGCGCTCCGCGAGGACACTGCCTCAGAGGAGGACGGCGAAGAGGATGACGACGACGAGAGCGAGCCCACCGATAACCAAGTGGATGGTGACGGAACCATCACCTTCGGTACTCCAGAAGAAGGAGATAAACACAAAGGCGATGGCAAGGAAGGAGAAGAAGAGGGCGAGCTGCTTGTGCTCAACTCGAATGACCCGTTTGTATCCCTCTCGGACTTTCGACTTGAGGAGCCGCGTCCAAGCCGCTCTTTTGAGGACGACTGGAGTGCATTGTCGTTTGAGTTGCTTCAAAATGAGATTGGAAAGCTCGTCGCCGACGACCGACCGACAATGGAACCAGCATCCCCACCAGCGTTCTCCCATAGCAGAATTGCGGAGCGTAACCCAATCGAGCTGGTCCACGACCACCCAGTCGGCGGTGCGCTCACGGCACTGTCCATGGCTCCACCGCTGTTGCCCATGTCGTCGCTATTTGGATCGAGCAGCAATGGGCCACCACCACCACTACCACCACTACCACTGGCGCGTCAGCCACAAGGGACCAGGGCCGCCCCACCAGGGTTCACATCCGCTGATGCCAACCCCACGGCTTCCCGCCAGGCATTCCAGCGGTTCCAACACCACCAGCCAGCGCCAGCGCCAGCCGACTCGCCGGTTGCACCGGCCTCGCCGTCACTGCTACACGGATTCCTGGGGCTCGGCCAAGGCACTACGACGACAACGAGGGCTGCGTTCTCGGCACCGTACTCGCTCTTTGGTCCGGCACTCGGCAGCGCCTCGTTGGCTTCCGAGCTATCGGTAGCGCGAGACGCTATGTCAGCGGGGCGCATCGGCAGCAGACTCAGCGGTGGATCCCTTTCAGACACTTTGTTTGGTCCAGGCCACCACCCCTCAGCGCGTGCGCCTGCTGCTGCTTCGACGAGCCGCCTCGTCGCACTTGACCATGAGAAGCTGCCGGTCGCCGCCACGACGAGTTCGTCGCCTGTGCGCATGCTGCGACCGCCGTCGTCGTAAGGAACTTTCCGAACGCAACCGCGATTCGATACGAAGAGCCGCTGTCTATTCATAGCATCCGCCACACGACAGTGGTGCGTGATCCGATTGTGTCCATCCCGTACTGTAGTGTACTAAACTTCTGGCGCTTGGAGACATGGGTACACTTGAAGTGTGATACGTACAGTACAGTCAGGATCAGCCGTTTTCCAGACCTTCCCACGTACATACAGTGTACTTGTACTAGTCTACCGTGACGACGTCACGGGATGTGCGCTTCATGGGTTCACAGTCAGCATCACGTCCATCATCAGCACCTGCAAAAGTTCCATTTCGGAATCCGCTTTTGCTGGATTTTTAGGCTCGAAACGCATCCCGCCGGACGCTGTGGTCTTGCTGAGGAGCGATGCCACATCCGCACAAGCGCAGCGATCAGCGATCGGCTTTGCGGAACTACTGTACGTGCGCTTCTCACCTCAAGTATTGATACAGTACAGCCCCTTATCCTATGGTCTCGCTCGAAAGTCTCCAATCTGGGATGAG
>JAADVC010000524.1:0-19363 GCA_023334575.1 Pythium volutum
CCCCCCCCCCCCCGTTTTTTAAGTTAATCCAATTGTTTTTTTGCTCCCATTTTGTTTGTTCACGTTGCACTCTATGCACGTTTTTGGTCTATGTATGTACCGTACCACAAATATGCACACTGGTCTATCTATGTCAAAAATCGATGTCTATATTCTTATCTATGTACGTATCTATCTACTGCTTCATCTGGAGCATCTCGAACCACTGGCGCAGCGAATCGGAAAGAATCTCGGGCAGCAGCGCCGACGTCGGCAGGATCGCATAGTACGGGAACGGATAGTTCTCCAAGTACGGCACCATCTCGACCTTGCCCTTGGCAAACGTCACGCTCTTGGTCTCCAAGATCGAACTGTCCTTGGTCTTTTCGTCGCCCGTCTGGTCCACGACCAGCAGCACAATGAGCTGCTGCTGCTCCAATGCTTTCTCAATCAACTTCTTGATGCGTGTGCGGCCGTCCGTGTCAAAGCGGCCGTCCGAAATCAAAAACACAATTTGCGTAAACTCGACCGCGGACGACGCCGACGCATGGGACGTGAGCTTGGCCGTGTCGAGAATCTGGAGGATTGCATCCAGTGTGCGAATCATGTGGGTCTTTTTCTGCTGGAACCCAAACTGCGGAATCACACGGCTGCCGGCGTCGTCGGTAAACGACGCGTCAAACGCGTGGAGCAGCTCAATGTCTTCGCCAAACTTGACGACCGAGATCTCGCCGACTTCGAGTTGTGTGAGTGCCTTGCACAGCGTCGTCATGGCCTCGAGCGCGAGCCGCCCGGCGTGGTTGTCGGCCATGGACTCGGAATCGTCGATCGCGACCATGATCTGGTAGGCGCGCTTCGACGGCCGCGTGCGCCGCATCCAAATCTTGTCCTTGCGAAACTGGCTCGCAATGTACGGAATCACCTTGCGCATGTTGATGCGCTTGCCCGTGCGAAAGTCGCCTTCCAATTTCGCGCGCAGCATGGGCTCGAGCACGAGCCGTAGCTGCTCGCAGAGCCGTTGCGACGAGCCCATCGTGATGGACGTATACTTGGCCCAGAGCTCGGCGCCGCGCGAGGCCATGTCGCTGCGCGACCACTGCGCGATCGACGCGTCGAGGTCCTCGCGCAGCGCCGCGACTTCGTCGGGGGACAAGAGCTTGGGCATCGTGCGAGCCGTCTCTTCGTCATCCTCTTCGTCGACCTCGGACAGCTTGGGCTCGTCACTCGGGGGACGTAGTGCTACAGCAGCGCCGTCCGTATTCGAATTGTCTTCGTCCATATCGACGTCATCGTCAGCGTCCTGCTGCTTGGCCTCTGCCTGCTTGGCGTCTTCTTCGGCTTGCTGCTTCTCGGCGTCCGCCTGCGCCGTCTTGTCCTTGTCCGACTGCGGCGTACGATCCGACTTGGGCGTCTTTTCCTTTGGCTTCTCTTCTTCCTCCTGTTTCTTCGCAGCGTCCAGGTCGTCGTCGTCATCCACCTCCATTGCCGACGCACCGGCACCATCTTGGTGGTCTTCTTCTTCCTGCTTGACCTTGTCCTCGTCCTTCTCGTCGTTCGACTGGTTCTGCTGATTCATGACCTGGCTTTCGTCGGCCGGTGCGAGCGCGTGCTGCGCGTCCTCCATCTCTTCATCGTCATCCAGCAGCTCGGCCGTCGCCATCTCGCGGTCCTCGTCTCCACTCTTCTTGGCGCCGTCATCCGTCGCCTCGTCTTCCTTCTTGTCGCGCTGGATCATTTCGACGCGGCGCTTCCAGTGTTCCTGTGCGTTCTGCGGGTTCCGGTACGGATTCGGCTCTTGCTTGCGGCGGTTGCGCTTTTGCTGCTCGTTTTCCTGCGGCGTCTCCATTTGGCTCGATGGCCGCCACTCGGGGTTCTCGTCTTGCTCGCGGTCTTGCTGGGCCATGCTGCTGCTCTGCTTGGTCTGCTCTTGGTTGTCGTCATTCACATCCTTCTCGTCCCGCGTCGACGGATCTTCTTCCATGGCGTCGTCCTGGGCCATCTCGTTCTGCTCAATCTCGTCGACGCCGTCCTTGGCTTGCGTGCCCGCCACGGTCGACGACGACTTCTGCTGGTCCGACGCATCGTCCCGTTCCTCGGCCTTGATCTCGTCCTTTTCCGGTTCCGGCTTGTCTTCGTCTTCGGGGGCATCCATTTCGTCGTCGAGTCCACCAGAGCCGAGCTGCACGGCACTGTCCAGAGGTTCCTCTTCTTTTTCATCTTCCTTTGGTTCCTCGTCGTCTTGCTCGTGCGTGTCGGCGCTCATCTCGTCGCCGGCCTCCGACATGGCTTCGTCGTCCTTGTCCTCTCCCTCGTCATCGCCATCGTCTCCGTCGTCCCCGTCGTCGTCGATCTGCATATTCTCGGGCAGCTCATCGCCCTGATCGCCTTCTTGCTCTTTCTCGTCTTCCTGCTCGGCGTCGCGGCTATTGGGGTCCACTTGGTCGTGCTTTTCCTCGTAATTGTCCTCGAAATCGTCATTGACTGGATCCGTCTTGTCATCACCCTCTTGATCCTTGTCGTCGTCGCTGCCGCCACCATTCTCATCGTCCTTGTCGTCGTCCTTGGAGGCAGGCTCCTTGTCCTTAGGGTCCGGTTTGGTCTCGTCCTTGTCCTGCTTCTTTTTCTTGTCGTCCTGCTCGTCGTCGTCCTTGCCTCGGATTTCGTCCTCGATCGCTTCGCTCTGGTCCATGCGCGAATCGTCTTCAAACTTTTCATTCTCCTTGTCAATGTCGTCTTCATCGTCGTCCGAGTCGTCGCCCCACTTTTTCTCGTCCACGACGTTTTCATCGTCTTGGTCAAAGTCACCCATCTCGCGGTCGAGCTCTTCTTCGTCGTCCGAGTTCTTGTCGTCATTGTCGTCCTTCTCGTCGTCGGGCACGTCATGCATTGTACCGTCAAAGTCGTTTTGCATTTCGAGCCCCGTGTCCTCGGGTTTCTCTCCAGCCTCGGGCGGTTTCTGCTCATTCTCGTCGCCCTTCAGACCGAGCAATTGCTCTTCGTCTTCAATCTCGTTACTCACGTCCTTTTTGCCGTCGCCCTCGCCCATACCCGTGCCGTCAACGTCGTCCGTAAATTTGGTCTTGCCGTCGCCACTGCCGGCGTCGCCGTCTTCCTTGTCGTCGGCCGTGCGGCAAAAGCCGTGCTGAAACAAATTGCGGAAAATGCGCAGCAAAATATAGTCGAGCTTGGTCACACTCTTGTGGGTCACGAGCATATCGGTGAGCAGCTGACGACTGATGCCGCGCATGTCGACGACCATGGGCTCGATCGCTTGCAGCAACGCGAGCGACTCGTCCAATGGCGATCGCCAACGTGTCGGATCCGCCAGAAAGGCCATGTATTGTTGCGCGACGAGGTCCAGCAGGCCATGGAGTTGCGTCGCGATCGGGTGGATGCGTGCGTTCTTGATACTGGCCGTCAGCAGCGCGAGCTGCTCTCGGATCGTCGCGTTGGATTCGTCGTCTTCGTCTTCGCCGTCTCCGTCTGTGGGCTGCTGCTCTTTCGTCGTGGTCAGATCCTGGATCGCGACCAGCACGGTCGAGACGAGTGCATCGTAGTGCTCGGCAAACTGCTTGCTCGACTGGTCCACAAGCTCCGCGGTCTTCTCTTCCTCTGCTTCGTCAATCTTGAGGCCACCATTGTGCATCGCCAACGAGACAAAGCTCGCGTCCTGCTCGACGGCAGCCGCAAGGGCCGACGCTAACGCGTCAAACGACGCCGTCGGGGCGACCAGCGAAAAGGTCGATTGGATCTCGGCCAGTAGTGCTTGCACCTTCTCCATCTTGTCACGGTTCGCGCGCAGCACGGTCTCACTTGCGGGGAGCACCATCGTATCGCTCGACGCCGACAGAACGAGCGGCGACACCCCGTGGACGCGCCTTTGCGGGTGCGCAAACGCGACCAGCCCAGCGTTCCCGTCGCGCTCGAGCTCATCTGACGACAGACTCGTGTGGAACGGAATACCCGGAACACCCAGCGACTTGCGCAGCACGCGACCACTCTCCACGTCGCGCGACTCGAACGAGCTGGTGATCTCGTCGAGCAACGCGAGCACCAAATCGAATTTGCCCTTGACCGCGACTGGCGAAACGCCAGTAGACGAGCTCGTGCGAAGCACTTGCGTCACGACAATCTCGAGCTCGCGCAGCGGCTCACGAAGCAGTGCCGCCGTTCCCTGCTGGTGCTTTTGCCACTCAATGGCGACTTCGACCGGCACACTAGCTGGCGTGGTCTCCTCGAGGTAGTCGTGCTTCCACGCGCCAAGCTCGCGCAGCCGCGTGAGCGCGACGAGCAAGTGCTCGTGACTCAGAGACGATGCGTGGATCAGCTGACGGTGCTGGACCATGCGATGGAGCATGTTCTCGGCGTAGCCGTTCATGCGGTCGACCTCACTGGATGACAAGTCGTGCGAGAATTGCGTCAGCGACGCGAACCGCAGGCTCGCAATTTGGCTCACAAAGCGGTAGTAGTAGTCGTCCGCTCGGCGCCACAGCCACAGCGGCGTGTCCTTGTCGACCGACGCGACCGCTGTCGAGTCGGAGCCGGTCAGCTTCTGCTTGAGCGCCTGCTTCTTGCTGAGCTTCTTCTTGAGCTTCTTGCCCTTCTTGGTCTTGGCAGAAAATCCCATGGCCGCGGCGTCTTCGTCTTCGTGGATGACCACCAAGTCTTGGAGCCCATCGACCTGGAGGCAGTTTTCGACGTCCGGCACATCAAGTGCAAAGAGCTGTTCCATTTGCTGCTGCTCTTGCGGAAGCTGCATGCGATGGTACGACAGCCCTTGCGTCTTGAGCTCGGCGAGCAAGTCAATGAGCGCCTTCTTCTTGGATCCCTTGGGCAGCCGCGGGCCGTCCTTCACAAGGCCGTCGTTCTGGAGAAGCGCCATGCGGTAGAAAATCGTCGAGCACATGTCTTCACAAATCTCGCGCGACAACTGGCGCTGACGGACCTGCTCGAGCGACAAGATCTGCTGGGTCGTGTACTTGGCGATCCGCTTGACAAAGCTGGGCAGCTTGAGTGCGTATGACGATAGACTCGACAGCGTCGACGGCAGCTCCACGTCGCGACTGGAGTGTGTCACGACCACAATCACGCCAGCAGACGGAGCACTTTCAGGCTCGGGTGTCTTGACGACCTTTTCCTCCTTCACGGGCACGGCCTCGTCGCCACCTTCGCTCGACTCGGCGGCCGCCACGGGTGCGGGCGTCTCAATCACGGGTACAAAGACGCTGTCGTCAAAACGGTCGAGCTCCGTCTTGGTCGCGACCAAGCCGCTGTAGCCACCTTCTTTCGAAATGCTATTGTCCGACGATGCGTCAATCACAGTCTGCATATTGACGCCCAGCACGGCGTCATAGTCGCGCACAAACTTCATGAGCTTGCGGTGCGACTTGTCGGCCGATTCTTCGAGGGAATAGTACGTCTGCTCGTCCCACTTGCAAATCTTGACAAACTCAATGAGCTGCTTCTGGATCGGTGCCTTAAGCGTACTCCACTGGCGGTCCAAGTACCCGAGATGCTGCGCATAGTACCGGTACAAATGGTACAACACATTCGCGAGTCCGTGTGACGGCGACTTGTCGTCCTCGTGGTCGTGCGCGAGCTCCATGAAGAGCTGGCAGCAGAACGCATACACAATCACGAGGCGGCTCTCGTACTGGCCCATCGGGCACGACCGCACGTACGCGTCAAGCGTCGAAAAGAGGTCGCTACGCCACTTGTGCTGCGCCTCGCTCACGATCAATGATGAGCTGTCGGTAGTTGATGGCTTACCCGAGCCAAAGACCCAATGGGTCATCTCATTTAGGTACAGCCACTCGCGCTCCTTCTTCTTGATGGTCGCACCTGTGGTGATCTCGGCGTCGCCCTCAAACTGAGCCGTCAACAGCGAATACATGTTGAACCACGTCTTGTTGGCGACCGCGCGGTGCTGCTTTTCCTTGACGTGCAGCAAGTGCGGCCACGCGTACAGTTCGAGCTTGCGCCAGCGCGTAATCAGCCCCGACAGTGCCTTGAGATCGTCTGCGATCGAAAACTCACGCGCAGCGTAGGCCTCCCACTCTTGCGCTTTTCGGACAAGTAACTCGATCGCTGTGAGCGTGCGCACGAGCGGCGACGAAATCTCGAAGTTGCGGATGCGGTCAGCGATCAATACGATTTGCTGGAGGATCGCGTGCTCGGGCCAGAGCGCCAGCAGGCGCTGCACCTTGAGCAGCAGATTCTGAAGCGGTTCCACGACCAGCACGACTTCCTTGACGAGAGGATCGCGATGGAAATCAATGCCGCGAATGTACTCACTGTTGAGTCCACTCATCGGAGGTGCTTGGCCCGTGTGGAGCCGACTCTCGACGAGCGATGCGGCAAACAGACTCGAGCCAATGGCTGCGTGTTCGATCGCGTCACTGTCCATGGCGTTGATCGTGCGCCGCATGTGGACCGCCAGTGAGAACGCTCTCGCAAACGCGTCAATCAGCACCTGGCGGTCAAACGACGACGCGCCACTGGCGCTCACGGCCGCGTACAATTGCGTGTGCATTTCACACAGCTCGTGGATCAGCGCGTCACTGATCCAGAGCTCTCCGTCCACAGTCGTGGTCTCCGTGCCCGAAGCAGACGCCGCGGCCGCAGTGGCTTGCTCTGCCGTGAGAAACACGCTAAACTCCTTCGAGACGTAGTCTGGAAACTGCACACGGAACTCTTCCTCGAGCAACTGGTCCTCCGACTGGATCTCGACGTGCCGCGTGCGGTACTTGAACAGCGCCTCTTCTTCGAGCCGCTTCTCTTCCTCGCGCTGCTTTTGCTCGTGCCACTTCGTGAGAAACAAGTCGAAAATCGCCTTGCTACTGCGCAGCACCGACTGTGCCGAGGCACGCACAACCGACGACGACGTCGAGAGCGACGACGCCTGTGCGAGCGTCTCCTTGAATTGCTGTGCCATCTTAATGAGCGCGACATGAAGCAGCGCAACGTCGGTCGCCTGTTTCTTCGCGAGCGTTGGCGACGGCGAAGCGAGTGCTGACGCCTTGGTCCCGACGAGCCGGAGCAAACCACCTACTTCGTTCGCCTCGTCCATAAGAACCGGCACACGCGGAAACTGCATCAGCGCGAGCGCGAGCGCGTTCTTGTCGGTATCCGATACGCTGGCCTGCTGCAATTCGTGCTGAATGTGCCACGCCAGCATCGCAACGCCCTCTTTTACGGCGCTGATGCTCGCGACGATCGGCTCGACAATGTCGTAAAAGCTCGTTCCAAACTTCTTCATTAGTTGTGTCGAGAAATTCTCCGTCGTCTGCTGGAACATGTCGAGTTCTCGAAGCACCTGCAATGACTTGGTGCGGCCCGTGAGTGCACCCACAACCGGCACAAACGCCAGCACCTTGTCGATCGGCAAAATGGTCTTTTGAAACCGCAAGAGCTCGCGAAAGAGATCACCAAACACGTTCACGCCGACAGGCGGCACTGCCCCGTTGGAAGCCGCGCCTTGCGGGTTAAAGCGCTGAATGGCAAACACTGAAACGGCGCGGACGTCGTCGGCGAGTTGCTGGACGCCCTCAGCACGCTGGCGTTTCCCCATGGCGTCGGTTTGTGGCGAGAGACGCTCAATGGCGCCGTCAACACTGGTCTGGATGGCCTGCATCGCGACACGATTCATGAGCATCTCCTTCTTGACCAACGGTTTGGTGACGGGATCGACCGGTGAGCTGGGCAGGAACAAAAGGAACCGCCAGAGACCAATGCGAATCAAGCTCTCGCCCAGCGTCAACGGATCGCGTTTGGCGCTGGCTCCCGACGGCGCCTTGGCCAACAAATCCAGCAAAGGCACGGCAAACTGCTCAGCCAAGCTGGCGAAGCCGACATCACTGGACGATCGCAACAGGCGAAGCAACTGCTTGCGGTCGTCCCCTGAAAACGGTACGCCGTCCTCTTTACTCGACGAGAGCCACCGCAGGAGAAGACTACTAGCGTCGCTGTCACTGCTCTGGAAGCTGGCTTGGAATGCCGAGACCGTAAAAACAAACAGCTCGCGCAACAGACTATGGGTCGCGTTGTGAATTGTGAGCTGGTCGCTGTGGCGCTTCGACTCGGCCGACCGCAAATGGTCCTTGATCTTTTGCATGCGCATCGATCGCACTTGGGTCTCAATGGTCGCACACTTGGATTGATGGAGATCGACTTCAGCGATCCCACGCAGCACGACCGCACTTGCAACCGACTGAAACACGCGCGGCAGACCATGGATAACCTGCTGTTGGAGTTCGACATCTTCATCCTGACGAGCGCCTCGCGCCTTGTGGCTCTGGTGGAGCTTGTTGCGCGTGTCGTAAATCTCCAACGCCACGGCCTCCATTGCATTGAATGAGTTCTCCCGCAAGAACTTGTGGAAGCCAAAGAGCACACTGTTGAGCTGACGCCTCAGCACGCCCACAAAGGTCTGAAGCTCCACCAAAAGCTCTGCTCCTGTCAACAGCGACTCGCTGCTGGCCGCGAAGCGATGGCCGCACCAGGCAATGTCCTGGTACGCATGGAACGTCGTCGGATCCCGCAAGCCCACATCGATCACACCATCGATAAATGTCTCGAGGTCACTCATCGCTTCTTGGATCAGCGTGACCAACATAGCAGTCTCTTCTTCCTGGAGCAAACGCGGCGCGACGTTGGCGACGTGGAGCAGTTGACTGATGAGCAAGACTTCGTGACGCGCTTGTGCGTGCTCCTTGAGCGGCGCCAACTGGAAATTCACGAGCTGGCCCACTAGCTGGGCACTCGTCTTCATGTCAAACAGCATGATGGGCGCGTCGCGGCCCACACGGCCTTCGCCACTGCTGCCGCTTCCTTCAGTCTCGTCGGTATTGATGAAATCCAGCAAGTGCTGGTTCGCGCCAGTGTCTTCCAGCTCACTCAGGTACAAAGTCTTGGACGAAATGAGCGATGTCATGGCCGCTTTGCTGGTCTCCAATTTCTTGAGCAGCACGTCCGGCACCTTGAGCAGCTCCTCGACCATCACGACATTGGCATCACCACGCTGCTGCTGCTCCTGCTGCTGCTTGGTCACGAACGAGAACGCACACAACGCATGGAGAATCTCGCGCCGCGTCGCCGCATCCACATAGAAGAGCGCCGAGACATCGAGCTGGCCACTCTTCATCGCTGCCTCCATGGACGCCGTGCCGCCAAACAGCAGCGCCAGCACATCGACTTGTTGCGGGCGATCCGTGACCGCCATGGAAGAAAAGAACTGCCCGTGGAGCTGTGTGTGGGTCTTGGTGAGCCGTTCCAGCAGGTACTTGGCGTTCCAGAGATCGCCATTGCGGGGCAGCAACGCGTGGCCACCACGTTTCCATAGCGTATGCTTGTGGGTCGCACAGCCAATGACCTTTTCAATCGCGTCGTTGATCCGCTGGCGCATATCGACGACATCGTTCCATTCTTGTACCGCCACCAACTCGTCCGGAATCTGGAGCAGCGACTTCTTGACGACCTGCCAGTGGATGAGAAAGTGCGTCCAGTCAAATGCTGCACTCCGCATCTGGATCGAGAATTCAAACCGGTCTCGAATCGTTCGCACCATCGCCGCCGTGGCGGCCTCTCCCATGTGACCGCGGTCAAGCACAGTCGCCATCCACGTATCAAACGCCTTCAAGAACGGGAACAGGAGAAACACGACGTCACCATTTGCAATCGACGAGCGGTCGGCGTGGTACTGGTGGACAGCGTACGACTGCTGCAGCACCGAAAAGCCCGAGAGGTCGCCGTCAAACGCGGCCTGCTTCTTCACTCGCTTGGCACTGCGCTCGACCACTGGCTGTTGCTGCGTCGCCTGTGGCGACATCAACATGTCGATTTGGTGGAATTGCTCTTCTTCGCAGAACCGGAGCCATTCGACGCCATCGAGCAGCTCGAGCTGGGTCTGGACATTTGTGATCGTCTCCCACAGCGAGGCCTCTTCAGGCGAAGCACTGCGCGAGACGAGCGTCTCCAGCGAACGGAACGCAGCTTCGTTTGCCGAGAGGAATGCCGGATATTCTTCCCCAGTAGCGTCAGCTTGGCAAGCAGCAAGCAGCTTGGTCAGCGCCGATCGTATGCGCGTGGCACAGGCCTTGTACGCCTTGTTCGTCAGCAACGAACGCAAGTATCGGTACAGCAAGTATCCCGACGCGTCACAATCCTGGGTTCCCGTAACGTCGCCCACGAGCGTCTCCATCGCGAACAGCAGTCGCTCTTCCGTGATGACTCGAGACGACGCCGACGACAGCGCCTGCACGACACGTCGCAACGCAAACGGCCCCAATAGCGACGGCACGCAGGCGCCGCCAAACGGGAAGAATTCAATCGTCGTCAGGTGGCGCTGCGCGGTCTTCAAGATCGCTTCCGTGGGCCGCACGGCATCGAGACGCCCGTGGGACTCGCACGTAAGCTGCACAAAGTCGACGAGCTGCATTTCGTCGTCTTTCCCTGAGATTCCAGACGCCGCGCTGGCTTCCAACGCGCTGGACGGCGCCAGGCTCAAGAGCAGTGGGTCTTTTTTCGACGCGTCCTGCGTCAACATGCGCAGCAGATAATCCACGTACGCGAAATCACGTTTCAGTACGACGCTCTCGGCGCGCTGACACAGCGCCATCGTCGACGCCGCAGGCAGCAAGAGGCGACCGGCATCCGTGGTGTCACTCAGTGTGTCGCCGAAAGCGTGCTGCAGAAGCTCCGCTTTATCCAGCTGCACGAACGTTGACAAGTCCTCGGCAGTGCCGTACACTCGATCAAACGCGCGGTCGAGTGCGAGCAGCACGGGCACGCCACGCTCCATTTCGCGGGACGAAAGTAGCGCCCAGTTTTCGAGGTGGCGTCGACTGAACCGGTGCAGCAGGCGAGCCCCCATCGACGGCACCTGGTGCAAAGCCTCTTGGATCGCACGGTGCACGCGCTGGAATCCACGACCCAACTTGAAACCAGGAATGCCAGCGTTCGCTGCCATGACCACGAGATCGCGTGGCTGCTCACTGTCGACGGCTTCGACCAGTGCAATTTCGACACAGCGGTTCCGCATCGCGCGCGAGACCTCACCAAACTGCGGGTCCATGGCCAAGAAGATGCGGAAGTTCGGGTGCGGCTTGATCACGCGCAGCTTGCCGTCAATCACACCACACTCGTTAATGAGCAGCTCGCCGCCCGTCTCCATGAGCGAGTTGAGACGATCCAACACGGACGAGCTACAAAAGTTCACATTGTCGAGCAGGATCCACTCGCCTCGCTCCATGGCCTGGATCAACGTGCCGTCGACCCACTCAAACGACGACGCGACCGAGGCCGCGGACGCTTTGCTCAGTTGAACGAGGTCGCGCGTGCGTCGCTCAATGCGCGAAAGTTCATTGACCATGTCGTCCGACGAACCCACAGACGACACGGCCTTGGCGAGCGCCGCAATAATGTCGAGCAGCAGCTCGACCACGACCTCGTCAAGCTGTCCCTTGGTGGCTTGCTTTCGCTTCTTCTTGCTCGGCGAATCACGACCGAACGAAGACGCGCTGGAATCACCGGCGTCGCGCTCGTGGTTGGTCAGTGCAAACCACTGGTTACTCAGATGGCGCGCCTGCTTGACAAAGGTCGCTCGCTTCGCACCGGCATTGGCGGCCTTGCGCAGCAGCGCTTCAATGACGACATCGAAAATCTCGCCCACGTCGGCACGGAACGCACGCAATTTGCGCCCCAAATCAACCTGCTCAAAGCAGCCGAGCAGCTCCGTGGCATCAGTGCCCGCACTCATACCTAGTTCATGGAGTTTGTTGCCCGACAACGCGGCCAGCAACCGCACGGCCGAGGTCTTGCCGCTGCCCGGCGCACCCACAACAAGCGCCGGCCAGCTCATGTTGACACAGTGAATGAGCGCTTCCATGGGCTTGAGCAGGAAATTAAACACGGGCGGCACGACGCGGCTCACGCGCAGCTGGTCCTCGCGTCGCTTCAAGAACGCACGGCCAATTTGCACAAACGATTCGCCGACCCGCAGTGCGACGTTGCTGATCTCCATGGGCTCGACGCCGCCAAAGAACTGCGCAAACCGCTTGGCGACAAACGCACGGTCCCGTGGCGACCGCATGCGTTCCACATAGATAAAGTTGACATAGTACCGCAGTGTGTCCAGCACACGCGCACTATCGTGGTGCGCAAACGCCGCCAGGTCGCCATCCTGTGAGATCAATTCACAAAAGCGAAACACGTCGCGCAAGTTGAACTCCCACGGCGCACCGAGACGGCCGTACGTACAGTCTTCCATCGTGTCGCGGTGGATCGTGCTGTTGAATTGGATCATGCGTTCGAGAATCGTCGACTCAATCTCCATCGCGTCATCGGCGACACTGTCGGTGGGCGTCGTTGGCGTCTGCACGTTCAGTTGCGGATACATGGACGTTGCGATCTGCGTCAAGTCGCCTTCGTGGAGCATGTCGACAAACACGCGCGTAAAGCGGTTCAAGAACGACTTGGGCAGACCCTTGCGACCGCCACCTTGACGCAGCGGATTCTGCGCGGCAAACACGCGGAACGTGGGCGGACACTCGAATTCGCGGTCGAGCTCTGGAATGTACACGGTGCCACGATGGTCGAGACAAGAGTTGAGCCCTTCGAGCACAGACTGCGACGCCAAGTTGAGCTCGTCGAGAAGCACCCAGTCGCCGGCCTTGAGTGCACGAAGGAAGACACCGTCACACCATTCAAACATGCCCTTGGCACCTGCTGATGAGGCGTCCGGCTCACTTTCCGAGTGCGAAGCCGCCGGCAAATCAGAGCCAAACAGATCCGAGATATCTGTTTGTTCCGACAGATTGATGCGTACCAGGCGATGGCCCGAGGCCGCCGCCAGCGCGCTAATCAAACTGGTCTTGCCCACGCCCGGTGAGCCTTCCAAAATGATCGGTCGGCTCACTTGCATGGCCCGCAGCACGCGATACAAATTCGACATGGTCGTCGGCGCCTTCAACGAGAAGGGCGGCTCCTTGCCGTGTTGCCGCGCATCGGGCCCTCGCGGAATCATAAACGGCCCAATGCCAAAATGGCGGTCGTCGTGGCTGTTCAAACCGGCAATCTTATCGTCCACGGCTTGCCTTGTCGCATGAAGCGACTGCAAGACCTCTTCGCGCGCCGAGGCATCGTCATTGGGCACGAGCTCAAGCAAATACTCGTACGCTTCGTCACGCGCCTTGAGTGCCGTGTGAAGCGCCTTGTCCGAGCCTAGACCAAGCCCATCGAGCACCGAGAGAGCTGCGCCCTGCACGAACGCTGTCCACATCGACACGCCGTCCTGGTCACTTTGCTTCTTCATCACCGAGCAAATGAAATTGATCCACGAGAGGATATCACGCAGCGTGACGGCGCCACAGCCTGCGAGCCCACCGTTCTTCTCGTTAAACTTCTTGACAAACGCCAGCACGGGATCGCACAGCGTCGCCAATGCACTAGAGGACGGGTGGATGCCGCTGCGACCCACGAGGCGGTCGCGCACGATAGTCGCAATATCGCCCAAGTCGGAAATGGCCGGCACCCAGATCTCAGTGAAACGATTCCGCAGTGACGGTGACAATTCGCGCTTGCCAAAGTCTCCACCGGGGTTCATGGTCGCCATGATGCGCCACTTTTCGTGGGCGACAATCTCCTCCACTTGGTCTCCACCCTTCTCCGCGAGCAGCAGCGTTCTCGTTGGCTCGAGGACACTGTTAAGCCGCTCGAGCACGGCATCTTCCGCAAGGTTGACTTCATCGACGAGAAGGAGATCACCAGTCTTCATGGACTCGACGAGCGGGCCATCGCACCATTCGAAAATGGACTGGTACCGGCGCCGAAGTTTGTCAATCTTCTCTAAGGTAGCAGCTTCCTCGGCGTCCTCCATCTTCGATTCTTCTGCTCGTTTCCTGATAGCGCCACTCACCGTCTCGTACGACGTGAGCATTTCAGGCATACCCGCCTTCGCTCGGTCGTAGACGCCATAGAGCGACAGAAACGCAACGAGCGCGTCGTGCAAATCATTCGCGACCATCTCCTTGCCACGCACGGGACGCAGGCATCCGAGGAAATCCGACGTCTCCGTGTGCTGGTGGCAGTTGATGATGTGGAGCGGCTGGTTAAAGAGCAGTGAGTAAAGCTGGCACACCGTCGTCTTGCCACAGCCCGTTTCACCGACCAGAAGCACCGGTTCTTCGTTTTGCAGACACTTTCCGACAAGCGCAAACAGGCGACGCAGCGCCTTGGTCACACTGATCTTGTCGAGCCCCGCGGCATTACCCCGCGAGGCTTCTGCTCCGTCTCCATTATCTGCATACGCTTCTTCGACAAGTCGTTGCACGCGTTGAAACTGCTCGTTCGACCCCCACACTGTCTCGACTTCGACCTCTCCTTCCTCATTCAGCAGATTCGATTCGCGCGCTTCGCCTCGGTAGTACATGGCGTCAATGTCAATGATGACGTTACACTTTTGCTCGATCACTTTCTTGACGACTTGCTTTTCTTCGTCCTTGCGGAGCCGCTCGGCGAGCAGACAGTATCCTTCTTCGGCCAGCGCCTGCTTGGTCGCCGGACGACGCTCGGCCCATCGCAGCAAATCGCGTGTCGTGATGAACCCCGATTTGCCCGCGAAAATCGACGACTGCTGCCGCACCATCTGCAGCTGCCGCATAATGTCAATCAGAATGCCACAGTACGACGGCGGCAGCGAGCTGCGCTCTTGGAGAATGATCTGCAGCTCCTTGGTCGGCGCCTCGTCGACCTGGATTTCCATGAACCGATTGCGGAAAGCTCTCGACAGCACTTTACGACCACCATATAAACCAGGCGGATTCTGGGTCGCAAACAGCATAAACTTGGGGTGCGGCCTCACGGTCTCCTGCGTCTCGGGCAGAAAAAGCTCGCGGTTATCATCGAGTAGGCGGTTGAGCGCCTCCAGCACTTCAGACGGCGCGAGGTTCAACTCGTCCAAGATGATCCACCAACCATTCCGCACGGCCTCGACGAGCACGCCTTCCTTGAACGCGAGCTTGCCATTGGAGTCCGACACGTAGCTGCCCAAGTACTCTTGGATGTCTGTGTGCTCGTGGTTGTTGATACGCACACACTTTTGACCGATGCGCGCAGAAAGATACGAGATGAGCGACGTCTTACCGGCAGACGTGGGGCCTTGCAATAGCACGGGATACTTGCCAATGAGTGCCGCCCTTGCGACATGGCGCAAGTTTTCATCGACCGAGTTGGTCAGCACAAACTTTTTACGGGACGTCTCGGGATCCGGCAGCGAGTCGTCGCGTGGTGCCATAAAGTCGCCCTTGCGGACCCAGTACGAACTCACCAGCACGAATTCATTCACCATCTTCTTGCCACCAGGACACGGCGGTTCGCGCTTCAGATCTTTCGGCTTGAGCTTCTTGGCAAACGTATTCCTAATGAGCTTTTCGAGAAACGTACGCGAGTCAAGATCCAAGAGCGTGCAAAACGTCGAGGAGAAGCCTTCGTAAAGACCGCGGTCCATGCCGTAACCACGCTGGATGAGGATACGTGTGATCTGCAGTGCCTGGCTGAGCGTACGCAGCGAATACCGTGGACGGTGGCGCGCGCCATCGCTCAGCCGTTCCTCCGCGAGCTTGCGTGCTTCCAAGTAAAAGCTGACAGTCTCCATGATCGGCGCTGCCATGATTTCGCGGAACTGGTTTTGCACGACCATCTGCAGATCCGTCGGCGACACGCACTCGTCGACAAAGATCTCGGTGAACCGATTGCGCAGCGACGGCGGCAGATCCTTTTTGCCCACGTCGGTCGACGGGTTCATCGCGCCAAACAGGCGGAAATTCGGATGTGGGCGAATAATCTCGACGTCGCCTCGCTCGGTCAATGAAAACGCACTCTTTTCATGGTCTAGCAGCGTACTGATCCGCTCAAGCGTATCCGACGACGCCAAGTTGATCTCGTCCAGCAGCACCCAGTGGCCTTCTCGCAGCGCCTTGACGAGCACACCCTCGACAAACGCAAACGCGAAGTGCGACTCGACTTGTTCCTTCTGGCGTTCAAACCGAGACACCTCCGCGTCCAACGTCTCCCACCGCGACTTCATCACGGTCAACGACGCGCCCTTGGTGGCCATCTTGGACGCCTGATCTTCACTGGCCTCGCGATCCCCATACAGTTTGGCCTGCGCCATTTGAAGCGCCTTCTTCATGCCCTTGACCATCTTCTTCCAGTCCTTGTGCTCAAACGCTACGCGCACCACTTGCAAAAACGCAGCGTTACTCTTCTGGGAGAATGTCGCTGTGAACAGATCCACAAAGCTCATGTACAGCGGCCGCGCGAGCAAGTGCAGTTCCACGGGCTTGAAGCCACCGACGAGATCCGAGCTGTCGCTTTGAATGTTGAGGTTTTGCACGACAAGTGTTTGCCCCATGGACGCCGCCAAGTGCTGAATCACGGTCGTCTTACCACAACCAGTCTCACCGATCAAGAGCGCCGGCTCACATGTGTGTACGATCGCAGCGAGTTTTTCCAGCAGCCTTAGCACGTGGCCCGTCATGACAAACGATGACGACGACGACGAGGTGTTGTCGCTGCTGTTGTTCATGGTCGGCAAATGGACACGGCCGATTTCGACTTCGTGGGTCGAAAACTTGACAGACGGGTTGTGCTGGTCCATCATGTACTGGATCTTCTCTTCGGGCACTTGCCAAATGGATCCAATCGCCGCGGCCGCGAGCAACCGTGTCTTTGGTTCCCGCACACCGGCACAAAACACATCACACGCTTCCACGACGATCTGGAGCCGCTCGTCTTCCGTGATATACTCTTGGGTGCTACCGTCTCCATCACTTTGGTGGTGGATCGTATAGCAGAACGAGTAGATGCGTTTGCACCACTTGAGCAAATCGCGCAACGAAAACTCGCGGCCGTAATTGCGGCGCGTATCTTTCCACACGAGCGACGAGCTGCCTTCCCACTGCTGCTTTCCCGAGACGACATGGAACGTCGTCATGATCTTGGAGATCACATGCGCCGGAATTCTCGAAAACGTGTGGGTCAAGATCGACTCGACTTCGTGCTCTTGCAGCGGCTGCACGTCGACCCGTGCCCAGATCGATTCCTGGAACCCCTTGGGCATGTTGGCATGCCCATGGCTAGTCGTCGCAAAGATCTGGAAATTCGAATGCGCGACCAGCACTTCGCCACGCCCAGGCAGCACCATCTCGCGCGTCTCGAGCAGCGGCATGAGCGTCGCGAGCACTTCAAACGGCGCGCGATCAATGTCTTCAATCACGACCCAGCGCCCCTCCAGTACGGCGGTCGTGAGCGCGCCGGCTTGCCACGTAAACTCGCCGGGAATGTCGGTACACACGTACGAGCCGAGCAGCGTCTTGCTGTCAATCTGGTCGTCCAAATGCAGTTCGACCATGTCGTGGTTGCCCGACAACCGTGCGAGTTCGCGAATCACGGCCGTCTTGCCGCAGCCGCCCGCTCCAGCGAGCAGCACGGGACGCTTGAGCCCGAGCGCGATCGCCATGGCCTGCAGATTACGCTTTGTCGAGGCCGTGGCCACGAGCGGCTCGGCGGTCACGGCCGATGATGCATCGATCTGCTGGGCACGCTTGGTCGGGATCACGACGCCAAACACATTTGTGAGCGTCTCGTGGAACGGCACGGGCCGCAGCGTCTCTTCTGCAGTCGTAAACGCCTCGTCGTCCACTCTTGTGATAAGCACAAGCTCGACGCGCTGCTGCTGCTGCGCGACCTCGAACCGGTGCTCGTCCATCTCGATCTGCCGCACGACATTGTGGTGGCTCGCGACCGCCGCGTCCTCACCAATCTGTAACTCGCGCAGAAACGCATTGCGCTGTGTGTTGCTCATGCGCAGCACGAGCGCAGTCGCGCGCGCGGCGTACCATCGCACGTGCACGTCATCGTGGAAGCACAGCGGGTAAAAACTCGACCAGTTCCAGAGCGGCGCCATGTCGTGCGGGTACAAGTGCAGTACACGATACGCCGTCTCGACAATCGCGCGCAGCCGCGTGCGCATAGCCGGCGTCGATTGCTGCGCATGGGTTGCCGCGATACTGACGTATTCGAAAAAGCACGGCGACTCGACAAAGTACTGGAGCACCATGTGCTTGGTCTGCGGCACGAACGCGAGCAGCGCGACGACCGCGGCGGCGATGGCTTCGCGGCGCTTGAGATTGTCGCTGCTTATGACGAACGAATGGTCGCTTCCTTGTTCTTCGTACACAGTCAGCGTCGAGCCGTCGAGCAGCCGTGCCACGAGATCGAGTGCGAACGCGCGCACGTGCTGCAGGATCGGCCATCGGAACGGTGCGTGCACGAGACAGGACGCCAATGCATTCAAATACGCGACGCTGGACGTGTCGTCGACTTGGTTCTTGGTACTAGTGGTCGTAAGCCAGTCTTCGACGCGGCGTGCTTGGTGGACGGCCGGATGGGTTTGCAGTTGGGGCGTCGCGTGGAGCAGCGCGGCGACAGCGCGCTGGAGCCGCTGCTGGCTCACCATAGCAACGCTCTCGCTGTCGTCCATGGCGGCAGCGGTTGTTGGTGTCGTTGGCGTCGTTGGCGTTGACGTCCTGGGCATGAACGAGTTGCCGTTGGGAATGGTGGCGTCCATTGATGTTCCATCCATTGGCTACGGGCTGTGAAACGGTGTATGAATTGTGCCTTTTTTTTCGCGCGCACCTTGGCAACTTCAAATGAATTGCACGCGATTCAATGAATTGAAGTAGGTTCCGCAGTGCGCGCCAGTCAAATCGCTTGACCTGTGAAATGTGTATACCCTGTCAAAGGTGATGTAAAGGCTTGACACGCATGGCTTCACTTTCGACTTGGAAAACATTAAAACGTCGGGCACAGTACGCCAATAGCTCAAGAGGTCGTGGTGAAAAAAGTGTTGGCTGGCTGGCAAGGTACAGGAAGCGGCGTGGACGCGGATCGATTGCTCGCGCCTCTCGCTCGATATCTCTAGAACTCTATAACTATCAACCATGATCTCGGCGCTCGCGTGGGTACCCAAGGGCGCGGCCAAGCGCACGCCGCAGAAGCTGCAGCTGACTGAGGCCGAGGTCGCCATGATGCACGAAATGGCCAAGGAAGAAGAAGAAGGCGAGCAGGAGGACCTCGCCATGGGCGACAGCGACAGCGATGTGGAGGATGCCGCCACGGACGCCAAGTCGACGGCTGCGACTACTGGTAGCAGCGCCGCCGACGATCTGCCGCCCGAGTTTCGCATGGACGAGTACGACGACGAAGACAATGACGCTGCGATTAAGAGCTTTCTCGAGGGCGGCAACGACATGGCCGAGATTGAAGACTCGGACGAAGAAGAGGGCGTGGACGACGAAGAACAGGACGACGACGAGGAGGAGGACGA
>JAADVC010000525.1:0-19283 GCA_023334575.1 Pythium volutum
CGTGGCGCGTGCGCGGCTGCGCTTTTGCGGCGGCATATTCGCAGCGCTTGGGGAAATTGGTGGTCTCCAGCCAAAATGTGACCACCATTCGGCGATGTATGGGCAGGCCACTAATAAGAGCGTGTACGGTACGAATATGAACCTGTGATACCGGATACCTATGTAAATGCATATGGGTGTGGTTACAGTTTGGGGTTACGCTTGACTACCGGTAGTCACAAAGATGACGAATGGAGAAGACGCATGGCGCAATATGATCCCGCCGCCGTATCCGTTCCCGAGCGCATGGGCTGCACTGGCGCAGCGGCAGCAACAGCGCGACGCGTCTGCCATGCGCTGGCTCTCGCCCTTCACGCCAGTGTCACAGTATATCATGCTGTCACGGAGAAACGCCACAGCAACGACAGCGGCGACGGCAGTGTGGATACCACCACCAGCAGCGGATCCGCTGGACGTCCCGATGGAGAAAGCCGTCTACAATGCACCCAGTCCAGCGCCATTATTCAGTAGAGGAAACTATGATCTATCACACGCGTTGAGATTAGCAGGGGAAGACCAAGAGGAGGAGGAGGACGAGGAGGACGAGGAAGATGGCGATTATGAGTACGGGTATGTGCTGCGCGACGAGTGGCGGCGCTATCTCCGCGAGACTGTGCTGTCGGATGGAGAGGAAGATGAGGAAGACGTGGCCAGCGTGTCTGTCCAGAGACGACCCCACCCCCACCACCACCAAGCGCAGCAGCAGCAGCAGAAGAAGAAGACCCAGAAGAAGAAATCATCGCAACCGACGACGAAACGGCCGACGCCCACTGTCGTGCGGCCCACGCGTCCGCTAGAACTCGCGCTGGACGATGCGCGGGCGATCGAGAAGCAGCGCCACCACGAGCGGCACGCGTTGGTGTGCAACCGGAGTGCGTGGCAGCGTGTGGACCACCTTGAGACGGCGCTCCACACCCAGTTTGAGGCGTTTTGCGATCGCCACGCGCCGACCGTGTGGCCGCAGGGTGCGTCCTGATCCATCAAGACTCCAAGCGTCATTGTGGCCACACATACCGAGCCAGGAGCAGTCTCTTGGCTAGTTGAGTTCCGTTGTGGTCGACTAATCCCTCGCGACATTGAGACCAAGCACCTGGTCGCTGAGTTGCCCCTCCCACTGCAACTTGCAGTTCACAAAATATAGAGGGCGCCTTCTTGAAACCCTGCTACAATGGCCAAGCCAGCATGAGGTTTCTTGCCCGAGCGTCGAGGAGACCTAGCGTCCGCAAGGATCTCTCTCATTTTCGCATTTGCGGTCGCCATGGTCTCGACTGCTGGTCTCCACTGCGCTCTCGGTCGACGGCGGCTACATCGGAATCTGACTTTAACACCCCCATTGTCATTCGTCGGCCTCCCCTACAGTATACTACGTAGTACTTGTGTTGTTGTAGTCGTGGATCTACACGCTCGCGACGGGGCCTGGCCTCAAGCTGGCTGGGCAGCAGCGGACTCGGACTCGCAGTCGCCAAGCAGTACGCGCGCGTCGACGCCATGGGTCTCATAGTCACGCGCGAGGAGAAGAAACTCGCGGCCGCCATGCGCGAGATTGAAGTAAACTACCGTTCGTATCTCCATCCATGTCAAAAGAGACTCACCTCACGACTGCTATTCAACTTCTGCAGTCGTTGCTGAACAGCCCGCAGCAGCATTTTCCACAGAGCGGCATTGTGCATATCTGGACGCCAACGTTGCAGCTGCATTTCAATAGGAGTCAAGCCCGGTTCTCTTTTACTGTCGTCGACTCCAAATCGTGGAGGACCACGGATGCCAGGCGAGAGGACTCATTCTCGTACATACGGCTCTCTAATACGGCGCCGAAAAGCTGCTCACTGTCCAGTCATTGCACTGATGGGCACCATGCAGCCAGCGACCTCTGATGGAGTTGGGAGATTCAGAGGAGACCAGAGAGTACAACGAGTACAGCAATAATGCAGAGAACATGCTGTTTCTTGGATGAAGATGGCGGCGTGGACCAATGCAAGCACGCGACCAGAGATGACAATTCCACCCGGAGACGACACACGTCGACCAGGAGAAGACCCGAAAAAAAAGAACCACACCAGTAGTTGTCAATCCTCTGTCTACCGTTAACTTCAACATGCCTCTTGCCAGTGATGGACAACGATGGACAATGAATTTGAGCTGAGCCAAACTAGATCGATTTCCTCAAATTAGCCTGCATCGCCTGACTAATCCCTCGCGCCACTGACCACTGCCCTTCATCGCTGTTGAGTCAGGCCCATCACACGGCAAGTTGTCCGCCACCAGCTCTTCAAGTTGTCAGCTTGCGAAGGTCGGGAATAAGAACCCTTCAGTGCACTGCAATGGCCTAGGCCTGCACGTGTGTTCAGAGCGCCCTAGCGTCCGCCAGGAGCTCACTTCATTTCCGCATTTGCATCCATTTGCGTTCGCCATGGTCTCTGCTGCTGCCATCACTGCGCTCTCGGTCGTCGGCGGCTACGTCGGCCTCTGCCTGCTGGTACTGTACCCAGTCTCTCATTCGTTGGCCTCCGTTCAATCCCTTATGATGTATCTCTTGCTTCTCCTTTGTAGTCGTGGGTCTACACGCTCACCACGGGCCCTGGCTTCAAGGTGGCTGGCCGTCACGTGATCATCACGGGCGGCAGCAGCGGCCTCGGCCTTGCGCTCGCCACGCAGTACGTACGCGCCGGTGCCATGGTCACCATCATCTCGCGCAGCGCCGAGAAGCTCGCGGTCGCCAAGCGTGAAGTTGAGGTACGGTACTACCAGCATAATATCACGGGTCCACAGGATCCGGAGTCCAGAGTCTGGACCCTGGATTCCAGGCCACCAACCTATACTGACGCAATATTACTACCGGCATTACTATGTAGTCGTCGCTGAGCAGTGATCAGCAGCGCTACCCTGTCTTTTCGTACGCGTGCGACGTCGCCGACTTTGCGCAAGTGCAGGCGGCCGTGGATTCCGCCAACGCCTTCCACGGACGCGTCACGGACCACGTCTACTGCAACGCCGGCATCTGCTTCCCTGGTCTCTTGGTCGACACGCCCATTGACCAGTACCGCCAAACCATGGAGACCAATTATTTCGGCACACTCCACCTCATTAAGGCCACTTTGCCGGCCATGATCGCGTCACCGCTGGCCAAGAACGACCCGATCAAGCACCGCCGCTTCGTGCTCGTGAACGCCGAAGGCGGACTCGCGACGGTCGCTGGGTACTCGGACTACTCGAGCAGCAAGTACGCCACACGCGGACTCGGCGAAGCGATGCGCAGTGAGCTCAAGCTGTACGGTATCGAAGTGTCAATCTACTACCCGGGCGACATGGACTCGCCGCTGCTCGCGGATGAGCAACAATACAAGCCCGCCGTGACCAGGGCTTTGGTCATTCCGAACAACCCGGAAACGCCGGACCAGGCTGCGCGCGTGCTCATTAACGGCATCTCGAAGGGTTACTTTGCCATCACGAACGAACTCATTCTGCAAGTGCTGCGCATGCTCGCGAACGGCGTTGCGCCGCGCATCAACACGCCGCTGGAACTCGTGCTCGCGCCGCTGGGCGTGCTCGTGCAGACGGCGTACTTGTGGTACTTTGACGGCATTGTCCAGAAGCACGGGCAGATCTTGAAGAACCAGCAGCAACCGTGAGTGACGAAAAGACGCGGCTCACCACGATGGAGCAGGACCAAAAGAACAGAAGGTGAGGAGAAACAGTTGCATATGCACAGTCCCCCTAAACAGTAGTCGCAGTAATACATCTCAGCTCATTTCATGAAAAGCATGTTCGATTTCGTTCAATGATCCTTTTGCCAGAGTGGACATGATCCAGAGTGGACATCCGGTGTCCAGGAATGGATCCAGTGAGGTTGACAATCTCTGGACGACCATGGGATCTATCCAGAGGTCTTTTGTAAAGACGCCTTTTGAAGACTCTTTACGGTCCACCGTCGTCATCGCACCGGATCTCCTCCTAAAACCGAAATTGGTCGCGACATGTGTTTGCCACATGGCGAGCAACTTGGTGTCTTTGTCTGACTGGCCAGACAACCCTTTTTAGGGGTTCAACAGTGAAATCGAGCAGGGTGGCCACGTAAAACGAAGTTTTCAGAGAGGGTTTTTTCAGCGTCTTCTTTTTTCAGCGCCACTTTATTTTCTTCCTTCCACAGAAAAGGTGGGGAACAGATTTGGTTTTCCTGATCGCAGCCAGCAGGTTCACCCCCCCAAAACTGCGGAGTAAGATTTCAACCCCCAGTCTCAAGCAGCTGCAAGAACCCGCATTGCTCCCCTCGCTCCTCCCGCGTTCCAGTCGACGGCGGAACCAAATAAATCCCATCTCTGTCCAGCAGAGCGGGAGAACGTAAATTCCTGGCGTGAAAAAAAAACAACTAAAACCTCGCGCCCAGACGCGATGAATATTGGCCAGATGAAGAACGACTCGTCGGCGAATGGCGGACCCGGAAATGGAGGGAATGGCGGCAACAGCGGCGGCGCGACATCGACGATCCCGTCGCTTAAGCGCACGCTGAGCGGCGGCGCGTCCTCGAGCGCCGGCCACACGATCGGCGTGGGCCCGCCGAACCTCGCGAGCCACTTGGGCGCCGGTATGAACTCGATCCCGTCGGTGCTCCACGCGTCGTCGTCCACGGGGCCACCGCAAATGCTGCGTGCCGTGACGTCGTCGGGTGTGTACAACCGACCGGGATCGAACCTGAGCGGCGGTAGCGGAGCACAGGCCGGTGGGGCGGGCCGGTTGACGGCGTCCAGCGGCGGCGCGACGGCCGTGCCGACCATGACGTCGCGCAGTGTGACGCAGTCGTCGGCGACGACCATGCAGGACTGGCGAATGTACCTCACGATTGAAGAACGGCAGGCCGTGCGGTCCAAGATCCGCGACGCCTACAGCAGTCGGTGTATGTCGTACGACGACTTGCTGCAAGTGGTATGTATGGGTTGGGTTGCACATTTCCTATTGATTCTCTAAACAGAAACTCACAGTCTCTGTTAAAAATGAATGATGTAGGCCTGCGCGATTGAAGAGGAATTGCTGCATATCTCGGCACCGTCGCGGCTCGACTATTTCAAGAGCGGCTTTGAGTTTGAGAATCGCGTGAAGTTGAAGAAGGATCAGTTGCAGGGCCAGCTCGCCGCGCTCGACAACAAGCGCAGCGGTGGCGGTGGCGGCCGCACGAACCCCAACACGAGTCCGCAGCCCACGGGCAGCAGCAGCAACAGCCCCAACAGCACACACGAACAGCCCACGTCGTCGTCGACCTCGTCGTCGTCGTCGTCGTACAACAAGAAGGCGCGATCCTAAACGACCAAAGCACCGACCGACGTGACGATGCCATCGTGGCGGACAGCAAAGAGGGGAGTCGGCGTGAGACGCTCAAATTTGATTTCTTTTTTTCTTTCTCTTCCATAGGCGTAACAGTGACCCTCTCCAATCCAAAAAGACCCATTGGACTCGTTATACTCTCTCTCTCGTTGGGTCTTCTCTACTATTACGTAGTACTAATATCGCCGCAGCATGTAGGCCTTGAGCAGCGCCATATGCACGTCCACGGGATTCTGCTCGCGCAGCTTTGCATCAAAGACGTTGAAGTTGGCGTTCTCTAATTGCGTGAGGAACATGCGCGTGGGCACGAGCGCACGCATGGCCGGCCGCGCGGCGCTGGGCAGGTCACTGCGGAGCGACTGCGCCGCACGCAAGTGCTCCAGTGCACGACAGGCAACGTCAAACACCACGGGCGCGAGTGCCGCACCGGCGGCCGGGTGCTCTGTGGCGGCGAGCAGCTCATCGTTGCTGATCCCGTGGGTGCCGAGCAGCTCTTCTGGGAGATAGAGCTGGTTGCGAGCGAGATGGTACGGCGTGCCGCGCAGCAGCGTCGTGAGTCCGATGGCGACCCCGGCGTGGCCGGCCGCGCGGTCGGCGGTCGCGTCCCGTACGCCCAGACACTCGAGCGACAAGTACAACAGCGACGCCGCGGTGCGGTCCGCGTACAGCTCTAAATCACGAAGCGTCTGCGGCTGGTCCGTATCGAGGTCCTCGTCCTAATACAGGATAAGAGAGAGAAGGTCAATCTTTCGCTGTATCCTTGTAGATCCCTTGGAAAGGGTGATGCGTACCCGCGCATCGATGAGCCGCTCAAACCATCGCCTCGTGAGCGCGTGCTTTTGCACCGCATCGCCCAGCACACGCAGCAGCATCGTATCGGGTGGTGGACGCGCGTCGTTGGGCGTGTACATGTCGTAAATACGCTCGCGCCACCACTGCATGCGGATCTTGCCGGTCGCCGGATTCGTGCGTACCGTGTCTTTGATGGACGCGACCTCAGCATTGAATGCACGCTATCCACAACGACATCGCTCCGTAAACGCCTTATATCGTGGGTACTAAATCATAATACCATAGCACGTACGATGGCGAAAAATGCGGGCCGCGTCGCGACTGGGAAGAGGAGACCGGTCGCATAGTTGTCATAGTCGAGCTTCCTGTGGATTGAATGAGTGCTCTTGATTGCTCAGACTAAAACGCGTTAGACCGCTGCCACGTACCGTACTGTCTCACGCAGCACAGCGGCATCCTGTGTGTGCACGCACCGCGCGAGCGCCGGCGCGCGACGCGCCACCGATCTTCCGGATCGGACCACCAGCATTTGGGACGTTTCTGCGGTTGATGTTCAATCGTGTGCATTGGCCCTAAAGTAGGACATGGCCGATGTGGTCCACTGGAAAACAGACTACCCTAGAAGACATTTCAATCGAAATGGATGGGTACAGTCGGCTCATCTCTTTTCAACCAATCAGCGATCGGAGCTGATCGCCTTTCACCAACCATGCGCGTTGGTTGGCGTCGGTCGCCGCAGCAACAGCAGCACGCAGCGTAGCAATTGATTGGGAGCGCCGCTGCCAACGCGCCGCCACCAAACGAAACGAACGGACCGTGCCATCATGAGTCTCAAGAAGCGCGGAGCGAGCGACTTTGACCACGCGGCCAAGCGCGGCGGTGCGGTCGACGACGGCGAGTCGGACGGCGAGAACCTCGAATTTGAGGATCCGTTTGGCGACGATCTCGAGGATGAAGAGATGATCGAGAGCGACGAGGAAGAGGAAGACGACGACGAGGACGACGAGGCCGACGAGGATGTCGAGAAGGCGAATGGCGGTGATGTCAACATGGACGGCGACAATGACGACGACGAGTCTAAGGAGATCAAGAAGGTGTTCATGCCCGGTGTGGACAAGCTGGGCGAAGACGAAGTGCTCGACTACGACAGCAGTGCGTACGACATGTACTTTGCCATGACCGCCGAGTGGCCAGCGCTCAGTGTCGACATTGTGCGTGACAACCAGGGCGCCGTGCGAACGCGCTTCCCCATGTCCATGTTTGTCGTCGCCGGCACGCAGGCCGCGAAGCCCGAGGAGAACCAGATCACGGTCATGAAAATGTCCGAGTTGCACAAGACCAAGCACAGCGACGACTCGGATTCGGAGGCCGACGATTCGGACGACGACGACGTTGAAGGCGATCCGATCCTCGAGTCGCGGTCGATTCCACACAAGGGCGGCGTGAACCGCATCCGTGCGATGCCGCAGTCGCCCAACATTGTCGCGACCTGGTCGGATCTGCGGAAGGTGCACATGTGGGACATTGCCAAGCAGCTCCAATCGCTGGACGGCAAGCTGTCGACACCGTTGCCGACCAAGCAGCAGCCCGTGTACACGTTCTCGGGCCACCCGGACGAGGGCTTTGCCATGGACTGGTCGCCCGTGAAAGCCGGTCGCTTCGCGTCCGGTGACTGCCGCAAGTTTATCTATGTGTGGGACCCGACCGAAAGCTCGTGGCAAGTCAACAAGGTGCCGTACACGGGCCACACGAGCTCGGTCGAAGATATCCAGTGGTCCCCCACCGAGGAGACTGTGTTTGCGTCGTGCTCGTCGGACAAGACGATCCGCATTTGGGACACGCGACAAAACAACCAAAACCGTAGCGTGCTGGACGTGCTGGCCCACGACGATGACGTGAATGTCATCTCGTGGAACCGTAACGTTGCGTACCTGCTCGCGTCTGGCTCGGACGATGGCTCGTTCAAGATTTGGGATCTGCGCAACTTTGCCAAAAAGAACAATGAAGTCGTGGCCCACTTCCGCTATCACACGGCGCCCATCACGTCCATCGAGTGGCACCCAACAGACGAGTCCGTGCTTGCCGTTGCCGGCGCGGACAACCAGATTTCGGTGTGGGACATGTCGGTTGAAGAAGACCCCGAGGCCGCAGCCGTCGAAGAAGACAGCGAGAACCCCAAGGTCGACTTGCCGCCGCAGCTGCTGTTTATCCACCAGGGCCAGACCGACATCAAGGAGCTCCACTTCCACCCGCAGTGTCCCGGTGTGCTCGTGAGCACGGCCAGCGACGGATTCAATGTGTTCAAGCCCGCGAATATCTCCTAAATTGCATACGGTATCAATCAATGCCTTCTCGTTTCTTTTCCATTCCAAGTCTCACTTGACAATGCAGCCATGTCGACTAGCTACACCACATCACTTTTGGACATCATATTCACGTAAACCACACCGAATTCCCCCAAATAGTGCGCCGTTTTCGGTCTCCCGGTCTGTACCTTCCAGCATGTCAACGCGGCAGAGTCCATCATCGAGCAAGAGAGAGCGAGAGAGAGCGAGAGAGAGATCGCCGTCTCCATTCTCACCACGTACTGGACCAACAAAGCGTCCACAATCCACACGATCGCCATGACTCGCCGCGTCGTGCTGCTGCCATTCGCGCTGTCGTTGCTGCTACTGCTGCTGGTCATTCTGGATGCGGCGCACGCGCAAATGCAAATGCACCACCACGCGTACCCGCGCGCGATTGAGCAGGGCTGCGCGCTGTGTCGCGGCACGGGCAACTGCTCACAGGCCGTCCACGCATCCACTGGGAATTATAGTGCTGGTGTCTACTGCGGTGATCTCGTCGCGACGTTCCAGCCGTGCTGCTGCCAGTACCGCAACGAGTGCATGACGACCATTTTCTCGGAGCAGTGCGACTGCCTCACGGACGCCGAGGTCGAGCAGTTTATGTCGGCGCGGTTCACCGTGTTTTGCATCTTCACGGCGCTCTTCTGGATGGTGCTCATCTGGGACCGCATGTGCGGGCGGCCCTACAAGGTCATGAACAGCAATCGCCACCACACGCTCGCGAATTCGCCGTCGGTCGCACGGCTCGTGGGCGGCGCTGCGCCGCGTGAGTCGGCCCGCGATCAGGAGCTGCTGGAACTCGACCATGCACGGAGTGACGACGACGATGCAGCAATGGAGGCCGCGCTGAATGCACAGGCGGACGAACCCCCACGACGTCAGCGGATGGCTACACATGACCAGGACGCCGTCCTGCTGAATATGCAAGACGAGGATGCACATAGCGGCGAGGAAGAAGAGCATACGAGACGACGAGAAGATGTGGGCTCGATCCAGAGCGTGTGACGAATGGTATATGCTATAAATAGGGAACTCAATTTATAATATGTGGGGGTTGCGTGCATACGTACAGTCGTGCCCATTCGGAATGGAGGTGTGTTGAAAAGGGTGCGATTATGGGGTGGCGTAACTGGGTCATAATCGGTCTGAAAAGTCCCGAGCACGCCAGTGATGGGTGGGAGCTTCTGACGTTGCGCCGAAGAGTCAGCTTTTACGGACCGGTTGGGGTCATAATCCACCAATCAGAATCGCGTTCGCATCAGTACGTACCGGTTTTTGCCACCCGTCCTCTGACTCATGATACGCGGCGTCAGCGGCGACTCTCCTTGGCATCCACACCAGCAGCGGGACACAAAAATCGAGGACGCCAACGTTGGGAATCCCCCACACCTGACACCCAGCTCTGGACGCCAACGTTGGAAAGTTCCCCACATTCCCACTTCTCTGGACCCGCCGGATCCAGAGTCTGTTCCCCCGCTGAATCATGCGGCTGCCGCGCTCGCGCGCCGAGCTCGTCGCATCCGCGCGCCGCTTCTTCACGCCGGTCGTGCTGACCAAGCTGACGCTGCTGACGCTGCTGTCGATCCAGATTGGCTTTCAGCCGCTGCTCATGGGCTGGTACGCGCGCGAAGCTCGCCACGTCGGACTGCGCGTCGGCGTCATTGAACTGCTCAAGCTCGCCATGGGGCTTTTGCCGCTTTTGCTCACGGGCGAGTTTGTGCCGCAGCTCAAGAACTGGAACATGCACATTGCCCTGCAGACCACAGCCGCACCGGCACTGATTTACGTGCTCCAGAACTACCTGAACCAGGCCGCGGTCGTCGTGCTGGACGGCGTGACCTTTAACGTGCTCAACCAGACCAAGATTATCTGGACGGCATTGCTGGTCTACCTCATGCTACGCCGCTACCAGTCGCGCCAGCAAATCGTCGCGCTCACGATTCTCTGTTGTGCGGCCGTGCTCATGACCACGGGCAAATCCAGAGACGCTGCGGGCCATCCAGCCTCGGTCAAGACGGCCGACGACGACGCGGCGTTTTTCACGGGCGCGTACCAAGCCCTCATCGCCGCGATTCTCTCGGCGCTGGCCGGCACGATCATCCAGCGCGCACTGCAGAGCCAGAAGCGCAACGCCTACGTCGTGACGGTCGAGCTCAGCATCATGGGCGAACTCACGATCCTCCTCTGGACGCTCACGACCGCCGACAATGGGTTTTTCAGCAAACCGGCCGTGGCCAGCATGGCACCGTCCGGTCCGAATGCCACGGCCATGACCGCGGTCGTGGCGTCTGGCGAAGACGTCGGACTCTGGACCGGATGGACCGTGGGCACGTTTTTCGCGCTCGTGTGCCAGGCCGGCGGCGGTGTGCTCGTGGGCTTTGTGATCAAGCACTGCGGCAACGTCGAAAAGAGCTTTGCAGTCGTGGCCGGCATGATCATTACGGCGCTATTGGAGAAGCAGTACAATGGAAAACCCTTTGGCGTGCGCGGCGTTGTGGCCATTGCCATGGTCGCGACTGCGACCATCATGTACACCATGTACCCACCCACGCAACCGACGGTCTCCTCGGAGACGGGTCTCGCGACTAGTGAAAACAATAGGGCCCAGAAAAATAAGAAGACGGACGGCGTCGGCAAGACCAAGACGTCATTGCGGTTCTATTCGCAAAAGGAGAGCGAGAATCAGATGAAAAACGGTGACGTCGCGATCGAATGTGAGCCGTTCCTCACAAAAGAGCCGTCAGTAACAGCAGCATCAGCAGCAGCAAAAGAGACTAGTGATAGACAGGCGCCAACGCCAGCATGATCAATGCTACATTTCTTTCTATGGGAAAATCTCTATGTGCACTGCATGGCCGCACGCAGCGTTTGGGTATCAATGGGAGCACCCTGTTCAAACAAAAAGGCGACGTGGCCGTCGGGACGCACCAGTGCGGCCGCGTGGGACTGTGTAAACTGCGTCCACCGCGCACTGGACGAATGCGACTTGCCGTCCACACGGAGGCGGATCGCATGACGAGTCCCATGGGGCGACGTGGCAGTGGTACTATCGGTAGTGGAGACGGCGACCACGGCGACGTGCCACCAGACGTCGTCGTCGTTCTCCACTACCCGCCACTGGTGATCGTCCACGACCAGCACGAAGCGCACGTGCTGGTCACCAATCTGCGTGTGGACGAAATGTTCCAACGCGACAGTCGACACTTTCTCCCCAGTCGATCCCGTCACGCACCACACGTGCGGGAAGCGAACGCCCACTTGAAACTGCGGCGTGTACACGTCGTCGTCTTGCTTCTGATTCACAGTCTCTGATACTGAAAATGCCGCCGACACGTTCAGCGCTTTCTCCTGCGAGAGCGCCTTTGCTCGCTGGGCCCACTGCGTCGTGTCGTATGAAAAGCCAATGTCAAAATGGTAAAACAGCATGCCGAGACTCGCGCGCTGGCCCACAATCTCTTGCACGTGGCGTTTCATGCGCGCGCCCAGTGCACTGTCCGTGCTGTCGAGCAGCGCCAACGGCTTCTTGCCCAACGTCATGATGCGCTGGATCGCTTCACGCTGAAGTGCGAGCGGCAGGAATTTCACGGGTGCAGCGTTCACGATGGACGCGAGCAGCTTGGCGTTGTTGTGGGACACGTTGAGTGCACTGGGGATCTTCATGGTCCGCTCGACGTTACGGAGACTGAGCTGCGTATTGAGCTTGGCCACGAGCTGCCGCTCGCGTTCATAGGATCGCAGCAGCGTCGCCGAGTCCACGGGCAGTTGGTCGCCCGACTGGATGGCCCACGCGAGTTTCCACGCGAGATTGTGGGCGTCCTGCAGGCCCGTATTCATGCCGAATCCGCCGGCCGGTGGGAATTGGTGGGCGGCGTCGCCCACGAGAAACACGCGTCGGTCGGCGTCAAACTGTGTCGCGACACGCGCGCTCATTTGCCACTGGCCGACCGAGAGGATCGAGATGTCGTCTTTCTCACTCGCGTGGTCGAGCGGCAGCACGTGACGCACGATTGCTTTGCACTGGTCAATGGAAAAGTCCCGGTCGATCGTTTCTTGCGGCGGGAAAAACGGAATCTGAAAGACCCACTCGCCTCGGCTCAGGTCGTGGGCAATGAGCACGCCAATCACGTTTTCGTTAAACTACAAATTCACACAGATAAGAGACTCGTACTGCGGGACAGAAGGAGAAAGTACGTACCACAAAGTAGAGCATGGCCGGGTTTTCACGTGCGGCATTGGACAGCGCCTGGCTCGTGAAATGCACATTGACAATGCTCTGGAGATTGCGTGTGCCCACCATGTCAATATCACTGAGCTGCCGCACGAGCGAGTGCGCACCGTCGGCGCCAATCACATAGTCAAATGACGTCTCTTCTTCGACGCGCTGCGTTTGCAGGTCGCGCAGTGTGACGTGGACCGGCCCACGGCCGTCAGCAGGACGTTGCAAGTCGACGAGCTCGACCTGACGCTCCACGTGGAGACCCGACGCTTCTACGAATGCAGACAGCATAGTCTCGAAGCGGTTCTGAGGGAAATGCAAAAACTGCGTCGGTGAGAGGCTATCGAGTGCGTCGAGAAGCTGCTGCTTGGAGTCGAGCGGACGCGGAATGTCTGGGAATAGCAATACAAACCCCTTTAGATAGGGATGGCAAGACGGGGAGGCACTAGGCTAGGAAACGCACGGGATCCAAACTGGTCAATGCGCGCAAACTCTC
Source organism: Pythium volutum (assembly GCA_023334575.1). Taxonomy (NCBI): domain Eukaryota; phylum Oomycota; class Peronosporomycetes; order Pythiales; family Pythiaceae; genus Pythium; species Pythium volutum. Next base: position 13,208 of record JAADVC010000525.1, read on the forward strand.
GTGCGCGGCCGACGCCCGTCGTGTAGATATAGTCGCGCCACTGTCCATATCGGCAAACCATTAGCATTCATAAACCCACATTTTGACGCGAGGCAAACGTACGAGTTCACTGGGCGCGGCCTGGTCCAGCAGACGATCGTGGAACGTTGGCATGGTCGCGTGGAGCACTTCCATGGTTCTCAGATTCAGAAAATGTGCCTGCGGATGCGTCGTCGGCGTCGCCTGGCGCTCAATGATGCGCGTCGGAATGCCGTAGACACGGTCCAACAAGTAGCCCATCGCGAGCCCCACGGGGCCGCCGCCTGCGACCAGTACACGCGGAGATGCCTGTGCATGGACCCTTCGTATATGCAGCGCCGCCGTGCATGTCGAGACGCCGTGGACGCGGCGCATACTCCTCATGGTTCCCTTGCCGAAGTCGCACTGCTTCCAATTTCGTAGCCGCTCATTTTGTACCGCATGCGTATCTCTTCAACCGTGCCACATAACGGGCCACATGTGCCAGATGCCAGATGTGGAACGGGTGTGCCACATCTGAGTCCGCTCCGACTCCATCGGCGCTCTTCATCTGAGTCTGGTCTGACTCCCTGCACTTTGGAAGCCGAGACAGGCAACCACAGAGATCGAGAGAGAGAAAGAATCGCGATTCGCCGTCGCCATCCATGGACGTCCTCGCGAGCAGCAGCAGCAGCCAAGTCGTCCATCCGGGCGTGAGCGGCTTTGTCATCCTGCAGCTCGTCGAGGTGCTGCTCGCGTTTGTCGCGACCTCGGTCGTGCTGCCGGCGCTGAGCCGCAACCACCGGCGCTTTCGCAGTGCGCGCCACTCGCTGTTTTTCAGCGTCGTGTTTACCGACCTCGCATTTGCCTCGATCGGCGTGATCCACCACGTGACGCTGCTGGGCCAGGGCGGCCATGCCACGCTCACGCGCTCGCTCGCGGGCGTCGTGCTTGACGCGCTCTTCCAGCTCGCGTTTGTCGCCATGCTATTGTGGCCGCCCGTGCTGGCCGTGTCGGCGCTTTGGCCCAACAGCGCGACGTTTCTCGTCAAGCTCAGCTGGCAAGTCACGTGGCTCATTGCCGGTGCGTACGGCGCACTCTGGACGCGCGCGCTCCAACGGGACCGCTCGACCCAGCATTGGGACGTGATCGGCTACGTGCTCTCGGCGATTCTGATCGCGTCCACGGCGATCGTGCTCGGCGCATCGGCCGTGCTGTACGCGCGCAAGCTGTCGTACAAGCGCGTCGAGATCCAAGAGGAAAAGCTGCTGCAGTACCTACTGGCCATCACAGGTCTCCAACTGCCGTTTGCGATGGCGACCTGGATTGGCAGTGCGCTCTTTCCGCGCGTGCTGGCCGACGTCGCGTTTGCACTCGTGCTCTTGATCCCGACGCTAAATGCCTACAACTATGGCTCGCCCGCGACGCTCGCGCTCATGCAGGACAAGCGCACGCGCACGCGACCGGGCGGCGCGACCCACACGACCGTCATAGACGACTTGGTCGCGTCCATGGACCCGGACAATGTCACGCTTGAAGAACTGGACGGACTTAGCGACATGACGTTTCTCGCCGAAGGTGCGGCCGGCAGCGTGTACAAGGCCCGCTGGCTCGGCATTGACGTCGCCATGAAACTCATTAAACTCCCAAATGCCGGTACGCAGAACGATCTGTACCAGACCATTATCCAAAACTCCGAGGCCGCGTTTCTCGCCGAGGCCTCAATCTGTGCGCGGCTGCGGCACCCCAACATTACGCTGTTCATTCGCGCGGGCCATTACGAAGGTAAGCTCGGCATTTTGACCGAGTATTGCCACCACGGCAGTTTGAAAGACGTACTGAAAAAGCAATTCCCGCTGCCGTGGAAGCGCAAGATCTCGCTCGCGCTTGACGTTGCCAAGGGACTGACCTATCTCCATGCACGGAATCCGACCTATATCCACCGCGACCTCAAGGCGTCCAATATTTTGGTGACGGATACGTGGCAGGCCAAGCTCGCCGACTTTGGCATTTCCAAGGTCGCGAATTTTGTGCGCGCCAATGGCGAACCGGGCACGACGCGAGGGGAGACCGAGACGATCCGCGGCGTGACGAACGGAGACTTTGACGCGCAGACCATGACCATGCGTACCATGAACGAGAGCACGTCGTTTGCCGGCACGTGGCGATGGAACGCACCCGAAGTGCTGCGGGATCCGACCAACTGCCGGTACTCGCGGTCCACCGACATGTACTCGTTTGGCATGGTACTGTGGGAGATTCTCTCGGACGGTGCGATCCCATTCAGTGACGTGCGGTTTGATTTTGAAGTGCGCGAGCGCGTGCTCAACGACGAGCGGCCACAAATGCTGCCGTGCGTTGGCTGTCCCGACGCGTTCGTCCAGCTCATTCTGCAGTGCTGGTCGCACCGCACCAAGACGCGGCCGACGGCGCCACAGGCGGCCATGCAGCTCACGCAAATCCTCGAAAGCATGGGCGGCAAGCTCGCGCCGCGCGGCATGGAGAGTATGGACTCGAGTTCGCGGGACGGCAATAGCATTTTCACAGACCAGAGCAGTCTGCGCTCGACGCTGGCGACGCGTATTACCAACATATTCCGCAGCCAGCGCGGCACGAACTCGTCGGGCCAGAACTCGTCACGCGGCGCCGGCAGCTCGCGGGGCGTTGGCAGTTCACGCGGCTTTTTCCCGTTCCGCAGCGGCCGCGCCAGCGAGACGGACGTCGACGACGACGACGACACGACCAACAAGTTTGCGATCCTGGGTTCACCGGGCGGCGGGCCGCGCAGCTCGCGTAGCACGACCAGCAGTTCGAGCGGCCGCTCGAGTCTGTTTACCGGTGGCCGCGGCCGCGGCTTTTCCAAAGAGGTGCCGCTGCCGTCTTTGACCGAGTACGAGTCGGAATCGTTAACGTCGTCGACGGCGTCGGCGGCCGCCGTGCTCATGGAGGGCGGCAACATGTCGCCGATCGTGGAGCTCCCCATGGACGCCATGCTCGAGGACGGCGGACCCGTCACGTTCATGGAGGAGCCGCCGCTGTCGGCGGCCACGCCCGAGACGCCCGTGGTCACGGGGTTGCCGCCGCTCGGCCAGGATGCCGATGTGGACGAGATGGAACGCACGGTCTCTATGAAATTCCCCAAGCGACTCAAGTTTCCAGCGCAAAAAGACGCGAGAGAAGAGTAAGGAAAGCACGTAGACGTGGAATATATGTAGTGGTGAATAAGCTAGTCTTCGTTGGCATAATGGATATGGGTATGGCGTCGCATCAGGTTGAAAATTCAATCTTTAGGTTGGTCTCAGTGAAGCCGCTTGTACAGCGGTTCTCAGAAACGAGGAATTCACTCTGCATGGACCCGCGAACGGGACCCACGCAGCTTGAATACATCACGCGCGACTATCGAAATGGGTATATACAACAAACAGAGAGAAATGGGAAATGAGCCCGAGCAGGAATGCGGGAGGTGAGACTTTCGAGCTGCTTGCGGAAAAATGACTGGACGATGTTGTTGGGAGGCAGAGGACGAGGGGCTACTAATCGAGCTGCAAAATGAGATGTGGTATGTGTCCTATTGTAGGACGCTGCCCATATATTCTACGAGAATCGATATGGTATCGTTGATTGGAGTGCTCCGTGGCGAATATTGGCGAAGAAGAAATGATGCGCGTCAAGATGTGGGGCGTGCGCGCCGCGCGGTCGCTCGGCGGCGCTTTGGGCGCGACAGTCGCGATTAGCGAAATGAGCGAATGGTACGACACGTCACGCCACGCAGTCTATGCGAGGCAGCAGCTGAATCTGCGACGCGCGCGACTACAACAGCAAGCCGAGCAGCCTGAGGAATCAAATGACCAAACGCACGCGCTGTGGCTGCAGAGCGAGCCGCCCAAGTTTCCCTACGTCGTGGCCGTGTCGTCCGCCGACAATCCAGCGAATGTTATCAGCGCGTGAGTATTTCCTAGCGTCTATAATTGTTCATTTCTGACTGTAATGATACGACAGGCTGCTTGGCGAGACCGACCACGTCGTTGGCTCGCCGCACGAACCGACCATGTCCACCATCGAGACATTGCTCGTCCCCGTTGCGCCTCTGGACGCACTCATCCAGCGTGTCGCCATCCAGTGGCAGTGGTTCAAGATGCGACCCCACGGCGACGTGCCCGTGGCGTTTGATCCACAGCGCGACGCTCTCACGACGCGACTAAACGCTGTGCTCGCGGCGCTACGTACAATGTCCTCTCATGACGCAGACGCCGAGCCAATAGACGAGACGGAGAAGGAGATACTACCGGACAAGTTTATCTTCTATCTGCGGGACTTTGACGACTGGGACGACGCGACCACGACTGGCGTGCTCGAGTGGGTCCACCATGTCACGAGCGCCGGCCTCGCCCACGTCGTGCTGTCCACACAAGCGTCCGTGACGCCAGCGGTCCTCAGCGCCTGGCAGCGCATCCACAAGGTACCACAGGACACGAACTTTGTCGCGCTCTTGTTGCGGCCTGCGACGCGCGCATGCGACCGCAGCGCTGCGCTCGACAAGCTGCGGCTTCTCAGCGAACGGTTTGAACTGAATCTACGAGGCCTGGACGTCCAGCACGATACAGAAGAAGAGCAAGAAAAAGCCGACGGTGATGGGATGGGCTTTGCATTGCCGACGCTGCCCACAGAAGCGCAGCTGATTGTCGAGACCGTGGGCGATTGGTGGAAAGACCTCGAGTGGATTTGCCGTGCGCTCGCGATACGAGGACTTGGAGACTTGGAAAGTACAGACGACCGGCTCGTGCGTGTCCAGCAAGTGTGTGACGAGTACGAGCGTGACGCGCAGCTCGCGATCCTCTCAACACTTGGGATTTTCGATCTGGACGCAGATGTGCCAGTACCAGAAGCCGAGCCAGAGATCCGTGAGCGGCGCATCAGTGCACTGCAGGCGTGGAAGTGTCTAGAGGTCGTGACGGGAGTGGGGGACGACGCCCAGATCCTCGGGTCGCCGGAAACGCTACTGCGAAGAGACACGGGCAAGCCGCTCAACTGCGTCCACCCAGTTGAGGCGTTGCTGCCGTTCAACCAGCGCGTCCACGGCGATGCCACGTTCTTCAAGCTCGTGGACCAAGGCATTTTGTATCTGAGACCAAAGGTACGCCTTTCCTAGTGACTAGTGTTTCGGTATCCACTAATGGTTGAATGCTTTGTAGAGTGATGTTGAGATTGGCGTCGTGCCGTGTGACGCCAAGTCGCTGGTCGCGCCGTGCTGGGTTGAGACGCGTCCGCTGATCAAACGCGCCTTTGCGAAACTATGGGTACGTTCCTCTGTTGATTCCTCTATGGGTTTATGGGGATCGTAACTGAGTCTCTTCCTGTAGCGAGACGATGGCAACTACGCCAAGGTATTGGAGCTCGAGCGGTTTGAAGACAATTACAAAATGAGTCAAGAGCTTAATCTCTTTGAGCAAGAAATCCATGAGCGACGCAAAGAGCTGGATGCGCAGACCCGTGAGTTTATCATGCTCCAGCACACGATGAAGGAGCACCAAGTCGCTCAGCGCAAGGCCGAGGTATATGATACTGTCGATGGCTGCATTCTGAGGCGGAGAGACTAATTCGATTTTGGCATCTGTGCTCAAAAGCTGTCGCTTCTGGAACTCGAGATCCAGTCTAGAGTTGCGTACCTTGAACGACTCCGCAGCCTACTCGACTAGAACAGTTCTCAACTGCTGATATTTAAACAAGCTGTCGACACCTTCCACCTGGATCGGTGACGTGCCGACGGGTCATTTCTCTGTCCTGCGTTTTCCGGCGAAGCGGCTTGAAGTGGGGATTTTCCTGCTCCGCATCAGACGTTGACGTGGTGAAGGACAACCGTCCATCACGGCTTTTTCGCAACCTGCTCGTACGCTACATCCTCATGGGGACGCCGCCGCCAAAGCCGACGACCTGCGATCGCTATTTCTACAAGGCGAATCTGTGCGCCTTCTACGATTGTGACGCTCAAGGCAAGTTTGTGCGCTGCGTGCATGCTGGACACGGCACTGCCTTTCGGGGCTGGTCGCTGTATCTCGCTGAGAAATGGATGTGCTTTTCA
>JAADVC010000526.1:0-19262 GCA_023334575.1 Pythium volutum
AGAGCGCATTGCTGCTGAGACGCAGCTCCACGAGTGCCTGGAGCTCGCCGAGTTCGTCCGTGAGTTCGTCGAGACGGTTGTCCATCTTCGGCCGCGTCCACCCGCAGTTGCGCTGGCGAGCGAGGGAATGTCCGCTTTTATTTCTTTTTCACAGTGTTGGTGCCGTCCTCCGAGTCGTCCTGGTCCGCGTCGTCTCGCTCTTCTTCTTCTGCTACGGCAGCAGCACCATCGCCATGCTGGAGCGCGTCAAAGTCCAAGTCCACGTTGTCGTCATCGTCCTCATCTTCCTCGTCTTTGTGGTCATGCAGATCCGCGCCTAGCCGTGAGAGCAGCGCTGGCGGATGCCAGGACGAAACGCCCGAGACGCGGTCCGTGTACAGCGTCTGATGGGTCTCTGGATCGACAGTGGTCGGGTACCGCACGCGCACCATTCGAAGAGGTCTCGCCCGTCTCCGTGTTGTAGTAATACGTGCACTGCGACGTGTCATCGAATGCCTCTTGCCACACCGACGCCATGGCAGCTGTGGGCCCACGAGTACTGCCATGCCACAGAAATGGCCTCACGAAAGGTCACAGTTTTTAGACGAGAAGCTCATTGGTCCACGGATCCCGAGTGTAGCCATGTTGATGCAATCCTTCTTTGTCCCCAAAGATCCGCCATGTTCCAGCTGGGTTTTTGCCCCAAGAGGAAATCGGGTTCCCAGTGGGCGTGGACTGGAAACAGTACGTATGGGACCATCAACGGCTCTCGGCTCTTCGCGTGTTTGTCGACGAAACGATACGAAGCCGTCGGAGAATGCGCGGTCTGCGGCCGAAGCCCACGAGCAAACGTAGTTGGACGAGTCACCTGAGAGAGAATACAAGGAGATATGGTTGGCATACGATTGACTGTCTGTGAAACCATTGTCACGACACACAATCTCGCCATCGCCTGCTCCCTTGGACCGCACGTCCATCCACCACGCATGCTTTGCCCGATGAAGATTGCTGAATGCTGAGGAAGATTTTTTTGCTCGGATAAATAGTCTCACCACTGGTGGTGGAAAAACAATCGAGCGATGGAACGTCAGAGTCAACGTGCTTACGAACACGCAGCTCGCGCACGGACTACGTCCACTTGGACTTGTCGGGTCCAATGGATTTCCTTCCATCCGCTCAATCCTACCAGTATAATACTAGCAGACACATACGACAGAGACTCGATGGGCGATGGCACGTGGCGAACGATTGCACTCAACTTGGACTCGGCGACTGAAGGGTGTGGTGGAACATCATTGTCCATGTCAAAGTTGACGGGTTGACGTGTCTACAATCTGGGTCAAATGCTGCAAGTCGAATTTTTCCACGGACGATGTGAAGACGACCGGAGTGAACGACATCGCATCTGTGACCATCACTCACCAATGACGCATGCGACATGTGCGATATAGAAACGATAGAACCGTTAAATGTGATCCCGTAAATCACATTTCTATTTGTTCCCGTCCACCACAAGCATTTCACTCGCTCCCTTCACCGAATGGTGATGCTGCTGCTCCGCGTCGCGCGGCGACCGGTGGCGCCTATTACAGCGCTGTATCGCCCCACACGATGCGCCTTGTTCCAGTCGTTCTCGGCCTTCTCGACGGGCCCCACACAAGCGGACGCCACGGACGATGCGAAGAGAACGCTCACGACCGCGGAACGACTCGCACTTCTGCCGCCGACGCTCACGGCCTTCCACGCGAGACACGGCCACTTTATCATGGCCAGTGGCTTCAAGATCCCCACAGAAGACGATGCGGACGTAAGCCTGGACTTTCCGCCGTATCCCGAGGCAGCGCGTGGGTTCGCGCTCGGAACTACGTTCCATCGACTTCTTGTGAACTCTAAAACACGGTCCAAGCACACTCGCACGCTACAGGCGCTGGAGGCCATTGGATTTCCCGTGGACGTGGACTGGCAACAGTACGTGTGGGAGCGTCAGCGGCTTCCGGCTTTGCGGGTGTATCGAGAATTGTATGGCAATTTGCTCGTGCCCCCGTTATACATCGTACCGACCGGTGACACGAGATGGCCCATCGAGACGTGGGGGTTCAAGCTGGGCAAATACACGCACAACGTGAAATACAGAGACCATCGCGGTTTTCAACGACAACAACTTGAAGATCTCGACCGCGTGAATGGGTCGTGGAAGTTTAAAGCGCTCACGCCCACCGAGCGACTTGCCCTGTTGGCACCGACGCTCCAAGTTTTCCACATGAAATACGGCCACTTCACCATGCCATTCAGTTTCGTCGTGCCAAAAGATGACGATGTTGATGGAGTGAAGGATTGCCGAGAAGAAGACGCGAGCGACGAAGCCTGGCCGCCACGAGCGCGCGGTGAAATGCTTGGTAACACGCTCTACGCTTTCATGACTAGCGAGTTGCAACAACGTGAAAATCCACATGTGGTCCAAGCACTGGCAGACATTGGCTTTCCTGTGGACGTCGACTGGAAGCATTACTTCTTTGAGCGGCAGCCGCTCGCTGCCTTTCGCGTGTATCGAGAATTGTACGGCGACGGTCTCGTGCCCAAGTCGTTCGATGTGCCGATTGGTGATTCCAAGTGGCCCAAAGAGACGTGGGGGTTCAAGTTGGGCTCTTATGCGAACAGCTTTCGTCATTCAGGTCATCGTTTCCTCACCCGGGAGCAGCTCAGCGCACTTGCCGAGTTGGGATTGTCGTGGGCGCTCAACGGTCTCCCCCTCGCCAAGCGACTCCCACTGTTGGCGCCGACACTGAGGGCTTTTTACGCGCGACACGGCCACTTCATTATGCATGCCAACTTTATTATCCCCATTGAAGACGACTCGGCCACTTACCCGCATCTCCCACCCTATCCTGACGTGGTGCGCGGGCTGAAGTTCGGAACGACTCTTCATCACCTTCTCGTGAGAGACCAGAGCCGACAAAAGCACAGCCACGTGCTCCAGGAGCTGAAGGAAATCGGGTTCCCTGTGGACGTGGACTGGAAACAGTACGAGTGGGACCATCAACGGCTACCAGCTTTTCGCGTGTATGTCGAGTTGCACGGCGACTGTCACGTGCCCCAATCGTTTGTCGTGCCGGCTGGTGATTCGAACTGGCCCATTGAAACGTGGGGGTTCAGGCTCGGCTCCTATGCATCCCGTATTCGGCAAAAAGACTATCGTATTCTCACGCAAGCGCAGCTGGATCAGCTCGATGAATTGAACTTTTACACGGGACGACACGACAAGAGGCGGTCGACGGAAAAGCTTTCTCTTGAGGAGCAAATGTAGCGCCGAGCAGCGCACTCGACATGATCAGTTTGGTTTTTTAGCCGGGGTCGAAACGCTACGAGCAAGTCCTACGAAATCGAGCGGACGCTAGTGGTACTGCTGGCTTTCCAGTACACCAATCGTGGTGTCAACCCCACCAAGGCCACCAAGATGCGTGGGCGTCTGTGCGGCTGAACACGAAGCAGATTAGAAAAAGAGGGGAGCAGGAGTCTACAGTAGTATTAATATAGTACTATGTAGTCGATCCGACAATCTTCAGCGTCCCTACCTGTTCACCTCTGGTGGTGGAAACGATCGAGCGGCGGCACGTCGGGATCCAAGTGCTTGCGCACGCGCAGCTCCCGGACGGCTGCACCCGCTAGACTTGTCGGATCCAGTGGATCTCCTTCGATCCGCTCGTAGTGGTCCAGTACGACTTGCAGTGAGACAGCCTTCGCGTCTCCTCCTACAACAGCTCGTAGTGCGTCCTCCAGATCAAAGCTCTCGCGGACTGGTACAAGTACACGTAGCGTGGTTCTAGCTTTATCCAGCCGCGCCATTCTGCCTCGTCGATTCGTGACCACGGTCACGAGACAAGCCGTGTTGATTTTGTGTCCATGCCATCGGATTTCGACCGCGAAAACAGGCTCTAACAGTGCCGGCGACGACGCGAGCAGACACGCAAACGTGGCCTTTCGCATCGCCACGAGACCCTGCGCCGGACGCCAGTGGCGTTCCATGCCAAACATGGCCGTGTCCTCGAGGTTGATGCGCATGCCGACCATCGGCTCGTCGCACAGCACACCGGCCGACGCGGCAAAGATCAGCCCGCGACGCATGGGTTCTTCGAGCATAAACGAGTGAAACAGCGGCAGCGACTGGTCCACGAGCACGTTTGGTCCACAGTTTCTCAACGGATCCGCGACGATTCGCGCGGCGTCTCGCTCGCGCCAGCCATGCACTTGCAACAAGCGTGTCTGCAGCGTCTCCATGCTTTGATTCGCGATCCCAGGCGATGTCCATTCACGGAGGAGTGGGTCATCGAGTGGCTCGGCCGTACAAAACAACCGAATGTGATTGTTTGGCGCCCTGGCCAAGAGCTGTCGAGACGATCTGGTCGTGATGGTCTCTTGGTAAAACACAAACGGATCGGACACGCGGTAGGGGATCTCGTCTGGGACGTGGTCGCGGATACACAACAGACAATACTGCAAGTGGCTGGGGGTCACGGCCGTGAGCATGATCTCACCACCCTCTTGCAGGTAACACTCGCTCGCGAGATCGGTCCGCAAAGCCGACTGCATCGCGCTCCATAGTTTCCGCAAGTCGTTTGGTTGAGGTGGTGCGATCGTGACCCGCGCAACGGATCTGGGCTTGGCGTGGCCCACTATACAGCGGAAAAATCGAGACGCGATCACTGCGTTCGGATCAGAGGTCATCACGACCCCCGGCTTGTACATTTGGGCGTCAACGCCACCGAGCACACACAAGTTCCCGGCCGGGATTTCGAGTCCTTGAGTAAATTGGGGATCTGTGGATGCTAATGAGACGGCGGTGATTCGCGTCGTGTGGTGCTGGATGGTGGCAGGATCGATTGGAATCCGACGCTCCATTGTCGTGTCGTCACAGATACTGCGCATGACCACCGACACGTCTTGATTCGTAGAGACGGTACCAGAAAGCACACGTCCGATCGCCACTAGGTCGCTCGTGCTGCTGTTGGTGGACAGCAGTTTGACAACGTGGACCACGAGGGGACCGTTCGAGTCACAGTCGCGGATGGCAGCTTCCCATTCTCTGTCCACTCTGTCGCTTGGTACTTTTTGCAATGGAGACTCGACGGGCGATGGCACGTGGCGAACAATCGCACTCAACACTGACTTGGCGAGTGACGAGTGCGACGGAATGTGGATCCACGAGTCGTCGTCTTCGCTGTTCTCACTCGAGACTTCGTTTTCATCGCCATTGGGGAAGGCACGGGCGATAGCTTGGTCGAAGAGCTGCTCGCGGGTTCGCTCTCCGCTCTCCCGCTGATCGTCTTCCTGGTCTTGTATTGTGGTTGTATTCTCGGTATAGTCTGCCAGACGAGCGAGTGTAAATCCCCTGCCAGTCAGCGTCGAACCAAACACGACATTTCCAAGCGTGGGATCCAGTTCATAGTCGCGATACACGAGTAGTTGGTCGGCGCACGCGCGTTCGATGATACTGTTCGCGGCCTCGACAGCAGCAACGCAGGCGTCGTATCCTGGTTCTTTGTCCAGCTTATTGAGGAACATCACGATCGTTTTGCGATGCGTGACCGCCTTTTCGATCGTTTTCTCTGCGAGCAGACCGACACCGTCATAGGGATCCACGACCACGACGACGCCATCGACCAGCGCGAGCGCCGCGTCAATGTCCATCTCAAAGTCGAGAGAGCCGGGCGTATCCACAATGTGGATCAAATGCGAACAAAGAGACTCGTCCGTGAATGATGTGAAGACGACATGCGTGGTCGCCAACGTTTTCTCGGCAGTGGCGCTGGCTTCTGAAGCAACCCTAGAGAGATTGAATCGGTTGGCCAACGCACGCACCAACGAGGTCTTGCCGTGGCCGCGGTCGCCAACGATCGCTACGTTGCGCAGCCGACGCGTTGCTCGCATCAGATCGTCTTAGCTGGCCGTTGGATCCCGCGCCTGTGGACTGTCCTGTGTGTGCAACACACAAAATTGTACCCAGGATCTCAGTCTCCAGAACGTGAAAGCGTGGTTGCCACACCAACAGGAGAGAGACCGATGATGGACTAGACGTACCGTCTTCGTTTCGTTCACCATTGCCATTGGGGCGCACGCGTTGATCTCTCTCTCTCTCTCTCTCAGGGTCGCTTGGTAACTCCGTCGCGCAGGCTTCTATCGCTTTTTGGGGATTGCATTTCGAGCACTGCACGACCATCACTCACTGTCAAACCATGCGACGTGTGCTCGTTAGAAACGATACATCCGTTAGACACGATAGACAGATCACCCTTGACGCATTTCTATTAGTGCCCTTGGCTGCACCACACAGTCTCGGGATCCTCTTCACCGAATGGCGCTGCTGCTGCTTCGCGCGACGCGGCGGCCGCTGGTCGCGCCCCTTGCTTCGCTCTATCGACCCACGCGATGCGCCTTGCTCCAGTCGTTCTCGGCCTTCTCGACGGCGCCCACGCGTGGTGGTGCTAGCAAGGCTGTTAAGCAGAGAACGCTCTCCCACGCCGAGAAGCTCGCGCTTTTGGCGCCGACGCTCACGGCCTTCCACGCGAGACACGGTCACTTTATCATGTACAATGGCTTCGAGGTCCCCACAGATGACGATGCAGACGGAAGCCTGGACTTCCCGCCGTATCCGGAGGCCGTACGTGGGCTGCGACTCGGAACCACGCTTTATCGACTTCTTGTGAATCGATAAACGCGGCCCAAGCACACGCAGACACTGCAGGCGCTGGACGATATCGGCTTTCCCGTGGACGTCGACTGGGAACAGTACGTGTGGCAACACCAGCGGCTGCCAGCTCTCCGTGTGTATCGAGAACTGCATGGTAATTTGCTCGTGCCCCAGTCATTCGTCGTACCGACTGGCGACGCGAGATGGCCCATCGAGACGTGGGGGTTCAAGCTCGGCGATTATGCAAGCATGCTGCGGGGCGCACGTCATCGTTTGCTCACTCAGACGCAGCGTGATATGCTCGCCGAGTTGGGCGTGTCGTGGCCGCTCAATGATCTCCCCCTCGTCGATCGACTCTCGCTGCTAGCGCCAACACTTAAGGCATTCCACGCGGGACACGGCCACTATATCATGCACACCAACTTCGTTGTCCCCATGGAAGACGACACGGACGTGAGCCCGCATCGTCCTCCTTATCCCGAGACGGCGCGTGGACTAAAGTTCGGAACCACTCTTCATCGACTTCTCGTGAGCGACCAGAGCCGACACAGGCACAGCAAAGTGGTGGAGCAATTGGCGGAGATCGGGTTTCCCGTGCACGTCGACTGGGAGCAGCACGTGTGGACCCATCAGCGGCTACCAGCTTTTCGCGTGTACGCCGAGTTGCACGGCGGCTGTCTCGTGCCCCAGTCATTTGTCTTGCCGATTGGCGACCCCACATGGCCAAAAGAGACGTGGGGGTTCAAGTTGGGCTCCTATGCGAGCAGCTTTCGACATTCAGGTCATCGTTTACTCACCCGGGAGCAGCTCAGCGCACTTGCCGAGTTGGGATTGTCGTGGGCGCTCAACGATCTCCCCCTCGCCAAGCGACTCCCACTGGTGGCGCCGACACTGAGGGCTTTTTACGCGCGACACGGCCACTTCATCATGCATGCCAACTTCTCGATCCCCAACGAGAACGACTCGGCCATTTACCCGCATCTCCCACCCTATCCTGACGCGGCATTCGGTCTGAGACTCGGATCGACTCTTCATCGCCTTCTCGTGAGAGCCCAGAGCCGACAAAAGCACAGCCGCGTGCTGCACGAGCTCAAGGAGATTGGGTTTCCCGTCGACATCGACTGGAAGAATTACGTGTTTGAGCGTCAGCGGCTCGCTGCTCTTCGCGTGTACGTCGAAATATATGGGGATTGTCGCGTGCCCAGGTCGTTTGTCGTGCCAACTGGTAACACACAAATGGCCCATTGAGACGTGGGGGTCCAGTCTTGGTGAATATGTAGCCAATGTTCTGCGAAGAGATCACCGTCATCTGACGCAAGAGCAGCTAGACCATCTGAACGAGTTGGGTTTGTGGTCGGGCCGACTCGACAAGAGACAGCCGGAAAATGCGACCGAGACCGTCGAGCACGTTTAATCCGTACGCTCCAGTATGTAATCCACCCACTGCGATGAACAAAATCGCAAGATCTGCATTTTCCTTGACCATGAACCCGATTCTCGAGCTAGAGAGGAACTGAGAGACTAGAGAGACGAAATACAATTGCGTTATTACTAGTACGAGAAGAAGAACAAAACCGCGCGAGACGGTCCTGAAACTGAACTGGCTGCCCTTCTGCCGCATGAAATCTCACATTGTTATTTTCCACGCTGCTACGCAGCTGCTTTGCATGGCGTATACTACGTAGTTAATACTTGCAGGAGAACGCCGGACGCGAAACCTGGACGTGTGAGACGGCCATACCGCTCATCCAGTGGATGACATCCACTCTGTGCTTGACGCCTGCCATCCAATTGAGCGACACAAAAGTCTAATGTGATGGACCCAACGCAATACATAGGCTGCCGAGATACCAGGCTCTACTAGGATTAGAAAAGATGAACCGAGTCCATTTCGACCCATGCAGCGCTTCCTGCCATGGTTCAATTAGGTGGGTTGCCTCGGTCGCCCGACTCTGCCCCTGTCACATGCGACCATCACTCATGACAAAAACGTGCGACGTGTGGTATATGGAAATGATAGAAACGTTAGATTCGACAGACCCGTTTGTTGTGGTTCTCGGATGGTTCACAAACTTTTGCCTCTCTCGCAATCATGGCGCTGCTGCTCCGCGTCGCGCGGCGGGCGCTGAGCGCGCGGTCGCTGGCGTTCTGCCGCTCCACGCGAGGCACGTTTCTCCAGTCGTTCTCTCCCTTCTCAACGACCCCCACGCAAGCCAATGACACGCTGGTCGAGAAGAAAAAGCTCTCCCACGACGAACGGCTCGCGCTTTTACCACCGTCGCTCACGGCGTTCGAAGCGAGGCACGGCCACTTTATCATGCACGCTGGCTTTACTGTCCCCAAACAAGACGACACGGACGTTCACCCGCATCTCCCTCCATACCCCGAGGTCGCGCGTGGGCTGCGCATGGGAACCACGCTCCATTCTCTTCTCGTGAATGGCAAAAGCCGACGCAAGCATAGCCACACGCTCCAGGCGCTCGACGCCATTGGCTTTCCCGTGGACGTGGACTGGGAGCAATACGTGTGGGAGCGTCAGCGACTCCCAGCGCTCCGTGTCTATCGAGAGTTGTATGGCGATTTGGCTGTGCCCCATTTGTTTGTCGTACCGACGGGCGACGCGCGATGGCCCAAAGAGACGTGGGGGTTCAGGTTGGGCGTGTATGTCTGCAACGTCAAGCACCGAGTACACAATCATTTACCAAAGGAACAGCAACAAGATCTCGACGCCATGAACACGTCGTGGCAGCTTAAAGATCTCCTCGTTGAGCGGCTCTCACTTGTGGCGCCGACGCTCAAGGCGTTTCACGCAAGACACGGCCACTTTATCATGCCCGAGAACTTTACGATTCCCACGGAAGACGATTCCGTCGGCAGTTCACAGCTTCCTCCGTACCCCGAAGAGACGCGCGGACAGAAACTTGGACGATCGATCTATCGCATTCTCATTAGTACCCGGCGCCCCACGTACGTGCACCTCCTGCGAGAACTGAAGGCTATTGGCTTCCCCGTGGACGCGGACTGGAGGAACTTTGTCTTTGAGCACCAGCGACTCGCGGCTCTTCGCACGTATGTCGAATTGCATGGCGATTGTATCGTGCGTCGATCATTTGTCGTGCCCACCGGCGACTCGAGGTGGCCCGTCGAGACGTGGGCGTTCAAGCTTGGCAGATACGTGACTAACGTTGCGTATCGAGACCACCAGTACCTCACGCAAGCCCAACTGGATCAGCTTGACGAGGTGGACTTCTGGTCGGGCTGGCGGGAGATGTTCCGACCGAAGAGAGAGGTGGAGACCCTGGAATAGCCATTGAGCAAGTGAGGTGAGAATTCATTCACTGTTCATAGACATATCAAGTCGCATTATTCCCCACTCTTTCATCGCAACTTGTGTTTCCCTATACGTTATTATCGCATCTTGCTGGGTGGTCCCGCACAGACAGCGAACTACCATATTTCAGAGTACGATGGAGTCCATAGCTATCAGGAACGACTGTCTCTTCGGCTCCTGATCCGTAAACATGGGACGACGACCGAGTCGACCGTCGGTGGCATGATCTCTGCTTGAGGTGGACTTGAGCTGGCGACACCGTTGTCATCGCAAGCGTATCCGCTGCGTCCACGTGGGTGGGCCCACGCCAGGCTATTATACCCCATACAATTATCGATACAGACGAGCAGCAGTGACAGCTTGCGTCCGAGGTGAGGCAGTCCCACACGTCGCAGGTTTCGCGATGAGTGATGGTTTTCACTGAATGCGACGTGTGGGCGGTAGAAGTCATAGAAATCTTAGTTGACATGCATTTCTAATAGTTCCCTCTCAACCACAAGCTTTACCGTCCTCGTGGCGACTTCCCTCGTCATGGCGCTGCTGCTTCGTCTCGCGCGGCGGCCGCTGGCCACGCGAACGCTTGTGCCTCGTCCGGCGCTCTATCGGCCGCCGCGGTGCGCGTTCTTCCCATCCTCTCTCGCCTTCTCAACGACTCCACAAGAGAAAAAGAAGAAGAAGCTCTCCCACGCCGAGCGAGTCGCGCTTCTGCCGTCGACGCTCGAGGCGTTTGCAGCGAGACACGGCCACTTCGTCATGCACGCCAACTATATCATTCCCAAGGACGACGACGCGGACGTCCATGCGCAACTCCCTTTGTACCCCGAAGCAGCGCTTGGCGAGAGACTCGGAACCACTCTCCGTTCGCTTCTTGTAAACTCGAAGAACCGCCAACGGCACGCGCGGACGCTAGAGGCACTCGCGGACATGGGTTTCCCCATCGACGTGGACTGGAATCAGTACGTGTGGGACCACCAGCGGCTCCCGGCGTTTCGAGTGTATCAAGAATTGTATGGGAATTGTCTTGTGCCCGTATCCTTCGTCGTCCCGACGGGCGACACGAGATGGCCCACGGAGACGTGGGGGTTCAAGCTGGGCCACTACGCCGACAATATCAAGCATCGAGACCACTATGGTTTTTCACAAGGACGCCGTGACGATCTCGACAACATGAGCACGTTTTGGAAGCTTCGACATCTCCCGCTGGTCGAGCAACTGCCTCTCATTGCCCCTGTACTCCAGGCGTTTTACGCAAGACACGGCCACTTTATCACACCTGACAGCTTCACCGTTCCGATGCAAGATGACTCGGATGGCGACGCACGACTGCCGCGTTATCCTGAGAAGGCGCGCGGCCAGGCACTCGGGAAAACGATCTATCGCGTTCTCATCAGTATTCACCGTCACAAGTACAGCGTCGTGCTGCAGGAGCTAGCAGAAATCGGCTTCCCCGTGGACGTGGACTGGAAGCAGTACGTCTTTGAGCACCAGCGACTCGCGGCGCTTCGTACGTATATTGAGGTGCATGGCGATTGTCGCGTCCACCTGAGTTTTGTCGTGCCGACTGGCGACTCGACATGGCCGATCGAGACGTGGGGGTTCAAACTTGGCGTTTACGTGACAAACATTGAGTATCGCGACCACCGGTTTCTCTCGCAGGCGCAACTTGATCAGCTCGACGAGTTGGGCTTTTGGTCGGGTCGACGCGCAAATAGGCGACCGAAGCGAGCGCTGCCAGAGGTGAAAAGCGACGATATGATCAAGAATTAGTCAACAGCTTTCTTACCGTGGACGACATGAATACTCACTGTGCCTTGTCATTTTCTCTTCGCCATAAGTGCACCACACTGGATCGCCACTGATGCGAGTGGTGTCCGAATGTCCTCTATGAAAAATCGCACGATTGCCTGCGGTTACTACGGCCACTCTGCTCGCTCGACCACCGCCACATATATTTGTTGTGCTGGCGGAATGTGACCAAGCACACACAGACACTACTGTAGAGGCGCGTGTGGATCAAGAATTGTATGGGCGCCTGGTAACACAAGATGGCCGATCGAGACACTGGGAGGGAAAGGGACGATAGCGTTTTCTCGAGTGAGAGCAGCGTGGCAAGCTCGACGCATTGGGCATCGCCAGGAGACGGCCTTGGAAGGGCCTATCAAAGGAAGCTCGAGCAGCAACAGAGGATCTATCACCGCTGGAATAACTAGCAGCTGCAGCGTGAACTTGTAAACAGCGATAGAAGATGTGTGGATTACTAGCACACTACTGCCCGTTTTTGGTTTGGTGTATGTCGACGCCACAGTTATGCAGTTAGACCAAAAAGACCCTGCTCTTCTGAAAACCCTGACATGTCGCACATCTGGTCGGCCTCCGGGCTAGGAATTGTGTGCTTCACACTGCAACCAGAGAGTGCTCGCTCAACCTTCGTCGCCGGCGCTGCTCCCCACTTGGACTGTGTCATCAGATCATTCTCCATACTCTGGATCGTCCGCTGGATCTCGTCTGCAACGCACGCCGCGACTGCTCGCTCGGCCTTGGCCACGGTCTCGTCACCTAGCGCGCCTCGGTCGCATGTCGGATCGCCACACGCGTCTCGTTCAATGCGATGGAACGTTTGCACGCGCGAGAAGCGAGTTGGATCCGTGTGGCACGGAGACACACACACAAAGCCCTGACGACGGACACTCTCGTGGGCGATATCGCTCCAGTCCCGCAGCCCCACGGGCTCCCACTCGCTCGCCCACAGAATAACGACGCGGCGGTCGTGTAGAATTCGTCTTCGATACACGATTGAACCCGTGTACGAAAGCTGGAAGCTGCCATTCACTACATCCATCCCAAACGTACGTGAGACTGTCGACTGCGCATCATTCTGAGAGGCGCCTGGAAATTTCTCGTTCACGAGGCTTCGCCACGCAGTCTCGCTCGTGACCGCGACGTTGTACGGCACGACGCTCGTGTCCGCGGCTTCGACCAGCAGCCTACAGCCTTCCTCAGATCTCTCCACATCTCGAGTCGGTGTGTTGGGCTTATTCTGCGACGGTGCGATTAGTTCATCGACCTCTAGTTCCAACAGATCCAGCGTGATCAAGAGCCCGTGAAACTCGACGAGGCTCGCGACCACAATATGCTCTGGATGCGGGCGCAGTCGCTTGTGGTGCACGAGCGTGTCCAGTCCTTCTGGGTACGCCATCATGGCACGCAGCCGTCGCGTCTGCTTGAGCGTCGCGTCGACCATCTTTCGGAGCTGCGCATTGAGCTGCTCGGCCTCGTCGCGTTCGTGTTGCTGCCGCATCGCGGCCAGATGCCACACGAGCTGGTCATTGTTGGTGGCTGTAAGACGCTGTTGCTTGAGCCGACGCAGTGTCTCCTCCAGCCCGCGCGACTGTGAACGCAGCAGCGACAGCTCACTCTTCTTTCGCTCGCGGGCCCGTTTAAAGCGATCGCTGGACGCCTTCGTCGTGTGCGGCAAACGCACGAGCGCGAGGTCGTCCACGTCCACGGCCGTAAGTCCACGCATTGTGGCAACCGCGTCGTCCTCTTCTTCGTATCCGTCGAGCAGTGCCAACGCCGCGTCCATGGTTAGCGGAGGCCGTAGCATCTTTACAAGTGAGACCATCGTCGACGTCGTTCTCTCCCTTCCCTTGCCAGCGTGGCAGAGATTGCGAAACGGGATGTATTCTACTAGGTTAGCATAACTTGCGATCGAAATGTACTGTTACACCTGTACAACACGAGTAACCATGGCTGTGGATTTTGGTGCACGTGGAAGACGCCCATCAGAGTGCATGGCGAACGAGAGAAAGTCAGTAATCTCGTGGGCAAGCTACTCGGCGTAGAGCGTGGTCTGCGCGACGTCCGCCGTGGCCGTGCTCACAAAGTCCAGTCCGGCGTTCCCGCTGCTGCGTCTCGTCGTTTCGAGGAGCTACGCGATGGGTCCGCCCTGGAGCGTGCTGTGTACGCTGCCATAGATGATGCCTGCTCGACGAAGCACGAGTCGAGTGACGCGAGATCCGGCGTGATGTGTCCTGCCCCATACTTCTAGACGAGGGCGATCACCGCGGCCGCGTCACGATTGGCCACATTAAGTATTGTCGACGTGATGCATGTGCGTATCGCGTCGTGGTGGTGGCATTCGGACTTGCCTTGGCAGCGGAGAAAAAGAGAAGTGGGGAGATACAACGCCCCTGTGCACGCCAGGAAGAAGTTGGACCTCGGATCTCCCCATGCGATGAGTGTCGTTTAAATAAGTAGGTTTGACGGGGATAGCCCACGCGCACTGCTGGACGAAGTGTGCGCAATCCCCCGACTTCAACAACTTGCGCACATGCAAAATCTCACCATCATTCCCGTCAACGTCTCGTGGATGTTGAAGCACGAGAGCTCGCCACTGAAGGGATTAAACTGGAGTACTCATGGTGCTCCACGGCTTATGCCAATTATAGATACGTCTGGCCTTTGAGGAGATGCCACCACGCTCCTTCACTCACAACGGTACCACTCATGCCACCTTGAACCATGACGCTTTCCGTAAGCTTACCATCAGCCGCCAACAATACCGTGTTCATTGTTGGCCCTGTGACGCCGTGACTGTCGCTTTTCCCCGCCCAATGATCATGGTATTTGTAGTGATCGGGCGGTTTGCGTGGGGAAGAGTGGGCAGGATCCCTGTCTCGAAATTGGGTCGCTAAAAAGCTCTATCTCGTCGTGCAGCCTGTGTAATACGACCATCATGCATCTTGCGCTGGATCCAAAACCCAAGCCTGCGACGTGTGACGAGAGAATTCACCTTCCTTCTGTTCTCACACGTCACATAAACCCGTTGAAGTGTCCCACAAAAACACAGCAGCCAAGGTTCTAGGTCGAGCAACCTTCGTGCCACCTTCGTGCAACCTCGGATCGTTTCTCTGGCGAGCAACAACCGCAGCATCGCTGACCATCACTCTTCCCGCGAAGAGGTCCCATTCTCTCTTCAGTCTCCTTCCTTTACGCCCGCATTCCTCAGCCATTGCCCTTCGTCAGCATCATGGCGTTTGTTGGGGACGCCGTGCGTTACGTGACGTCGACCGTGGACGCGCGGCTGGTCACGCCCGTGGCGAACCGTCTCGCCAACTCGGTCGCGAATCCGTACGTGCTCAGCTACTTTTTATGGGACCGCATCAAGAAGCTCACGCCGCAGCGCGCGCGCGATCTCACGCGGCTGCTTTCCTCGGTGCTGGCCAACGGAGTGGGCGTGCTCAGTGCCGACGAGGCCAAGCGGCTCGCTGGCACGACGCGCCGTCTCCAAGATGAGGTCATCGCGGCCGCGGTCACGCCGCAGGGCAAGAGCGTCGTGCTCAACTCGGTTGCGACCGCCGCCAAAGTCGCGCAGGCACTCAACACGCCGGAAACCAAGATTGCCACGCAGCAGCTCTTTGAGACGCTCCAGTCGTTTGTCGACTTTTTCGCGAGCACGCCCGGCCGGAAAATCATAGCGACGGCGGGCGATTGTGTGAGTGGCGTCTGTGAAGTGCTCGCGTCGCCCGAGTCGGCTGTGCTGCTCGCCGAGGTCGCGACGAACCTGTGCCACGCGCTTGAGGTCGAATCTCTGCGCCGCGACGCCGAGACTGCCTTGGCGCAGGCCCAAGCCGCAGCGGCCGAGCTCACGCTCAAGCTGCAGCGCGAACAGGAAGCCAAAGAACGACAAGAACGCGCGCACGCAGAAGCGACGCGTTCAAATGTGTTTATGGCCGAAGAAGACAAGCCGTTGTACATGCGCTCGCGCTTGTCGTCGGCCGAAGACACATCGTTTGAGACGGAATCCGAGTTTTCCATGCTGTCCCGTGCGAACACGCCGGCCACGGGACTCTACTACCACGCGGACCACGACCACCACCTGCGCACGTATTCGCTGTCACCACGCGCCGCCCACATCGCGCAGCACGAGATGAACAGAAGCTATGGCGATTCCGAGTCGTTGTCGCCACCGACCGTGCAAGTCAAGGAGCGCAGTGCGTTACGGTCGGCACGCATTGAAAAGGACGTGCTGCTCAAGATGGGCGTGAGTCCGACCATGCTCGAGGACGTGCAACGCATTTTGGACCAGCTCCGCGAGGAACAGGTACGCGAAGAGGCGGCAGCAACGACGCCCATTATTGCCGAAGGAGAAGATGAAGACCAAGAAGAAGAGAATGCCGGGACCGATAACGACGACGATGCGTTTTTCTCGAGTGCGTTTGGCACACGCACGTCGTCATTGCCGATGGACGCCGAGCCAGTGATGGACGACCAGCAAGAGGCCAAGACCGAAGAAGAAGAAGACGGTGTCGTGCTGCCCGAGTGGCATCCCGAGCCACTCCGTGCGGCGCTGCGGCGTCGCCACGTCGCGGCCGAGCAACACGCGTCGGCGCGCACGACGTTTGATGACCAGTCGCGCGAAATGACGCAGCTGCTCGCAAAGCGCCAGTTTGACAATGGCGATTTGCCGCCCGCCGATGCACTGGCCGTGCGCGTGATCTCGTTTCTGCTCGTGGCCACGGTCGCCATGCTGCTGCTCTTTTCCGTTGTCTCGATGGGCCGCTACGCTTTCGCGTAGAGGTACAAATCGACGTTGAGCGGTTACTAGGCCCGTAGGCGATTTGATCTCTATTCAATTTATTATTCTGTTTTAGACTATCAAGGCCTTTGTGCAATAATACTGTATAAACAATTCATTCCCAACAGCACGGAACGAAAGGATCAAGCAAGAGCCACATAGGTCTGATTGATGATGGGGATATATTGTCGTCACGAGATGAAGCGGTTTTGCCTGGTCCGCAAAAACGGACTTTCTACTTCTTGCCGCCCTTCTTGCCGCCGCCCTTCTTGTTGTCTTGCGCGGCGGCTTCCTTGGCGGGCGCTGGCGCAGCCTGCTTTGGCTCTTGGGCCTTGCCGCCCTTCTTTTCTGGCACTTGCTTTTGCTCGTGGGCAGCCGGGGCCGGAGTCTGCTGCTGCTTCTTGTCCTGCTTCTTGCCCATGCTTGCTATAATTAATAATACTTGGTTTTAGATGCACGTGGTGAGTTGTGACTGGGCTTGGTGAAAGTGGAAGTGAGAGACGAGAGACGAAAGATAGGAGAACGAGAGGAGTCTGGATGTCGGGTAGGCAGCACGGATCGCATCCGTTAGGCAGCAGATCCTCTTGTGGCTCGGATGCGTTCTAGAGTTTAAATTAGATACGAGCCATGTGCAAAACGACCTTGTCGGGTGCTTCGTCCCGAATGTCCTGCCCATGATCTCAAGAAATTTCTCTTTCCCGCAGGACCTTTCGGTGAGATGCAGTGTATTGTTATCGCTCTCTGTCGCCAAAGCTGCAAGCCGCTAGACTGGATCGGACGGCTGCTCAGGGGCCTCCGCCCGCGAGCCCTTCAACCGTCTCCTGTCCTGTCGCCCCCACCAAAAGCCCAATGCATCGAGCTGGTCAAGCTGCACTTGCGTGTGGGAACGGTGGTCTCGCATGCGTAGGTTCTCGACATATCGGCCAAGCTTGAGCCCCCACGTCTCTTTCGGCCAGTTCGTATCGCCCCTCGGCACGACAAAGGAACGCGGCACACGGCAATGCCCATGCAATGCGCGATACACGCGAAACGCCGGGTATCCCTGATGGTCCCACACGTACTGCTTCCAGTCAACGTCGACGGGGAAGCCAATGTCGGCCAACGCCTGCGCCACGTCTGGGTTATTGTCGCGCAGCGACTTGCCCGTCATGAACGCGTGCAGCGTCGCCCCGATTCCCTCGCCCAATGCCTTCGCAGGCCAGGCGTCTCCCTCTTGACGCGAGTTGTCGTCCTCTTCCTTGGGTACGACGAAATGGTACGGCATGAGGAAATGACCGTGTTGGGCACGGAATACTTCCAGCGTCGGTGCCAAGAGCGCGAGCCGCTCGGCAAACGTGAGTTCCTTGAGCTCCCACGAGGCCTCCATTTCGTCGAGATCGTCGAGTTGCTTTTGTGGGAAACGCCGATGGTAGGCGCGCTTGACGTTCGACACATAGTGGCCCAATTTGAACCCCCAGGTCTCGACCGGCCAGGCCGCATTGCCCGTCGGCACGACGAACGCATAGGGCACGAGCAAATCGCCGTGCAGTTCTCGGTACACGCGCAGCGCCGCGCGTCGCTGATGTTCCCACACGTACTGCTTCCAGTCGACATCGACGGGGAAACCCATGTCCACGAGCGCTTGCAACGTGTTGCAATGGCTATGCTTGCGTCGGCTCTTGGCATTCACGAGCAAGTAATAGAGCGTCGTACCGAGTCGCAGTCCACGTGCTGCCTCGGGATACTGGGGTTGGATATCCGCGTCGTCTTCCGTGGGGACTGTAAAGTTGTGGATCATGATATAGTGGTCGTGACGCGCTTTGAACGCTGCAAGCGTCGCCGGTAGAAGCGCGAGCCGCTCGGCGTGGGAGAGCTTTTCCGGTTCCTCCGTGTCGTCGTCGTGCGGTCGCGTGGGTCGATAGAGTGCGGTGGTAATAGGCGCCAACGACCGCGCGGTCAGCGGCCGCCGCGCGACGCGAAGAAGCAGCGTCATACCGAGGTGAGGTGAGGTGAGACCGAGAATGGATGGATTGGAGCACGAGTAGAAATGCGTGTCTAACACTCCTATCATTTCTAAATGCACAAGTCACAGTTTAATGGACAGAGGAAAAACCTGTTGAAGCAGCTCGTTGAATTTCCTGCAATGGATCACCCAGTCATCAGATACTCTCAACCCATGACAACGAGCCACGCTCTACGCGGTTCGTCTCAGATCCGAACGCTCTGTGTGGAATGTATGCACGTATCACTCGGCCCGCCGTTTCTCGTCGGTCTCGGCTGCAGGCGATGCTGGCTTGGACGGCCTCGCTCCACGTCGGCTCCACCACTTGCCCAACCCGTCGAGCTGGCTGAGCTGCTCTTGCGTGAGGTACTGGTGGTCTCTTCGCCAAAGATTCACCAGATACTGACCCAGGCTGAGTCCCCGCGTCTCTTTGGGCCATCTCGGGTCGTCACTCGGAACAACGTACGACTTGGGGACAAGCAAATGACCATGTAGTTCTCGATACACTCGGAGAGCCGGGAACCGTTGGTGGTCCCACACGTACTGTCTCCAGTCGACGTTCACGGGAAAGCCAATGGCGTCGAGCGCCTGCACGACATCCTTGTGCTTGTGGAGGCTCGTGGCATTCACGAGAAAGTAGTACAGCGTCGTACCGAGTCTTAGTCCACGCGCTGCCTCGGGATACGCGGGAAGATGCGGGGACGCGGCA
>JAADVC010000527.1:0-19235 GCA_023334575.1 Pythium volutum
AAGCCATGGAAGGAGGTCGTTGCTGAGATGCGCCTGAATGGCGGCATGATCGGAGCGTGCCGTAGGATGGACGACCTGGGAGCTGGTCGCTGTGTCCATGGCGATATTGGCGAGGGTGTCGGCCATGCGGTTGGTGGCCCGAGCGTGGTGGGACCAGCGGCAGATGTCAAGCTGGTCCGCGAGTCAGCGGGCTTCGGCGTAAGAGCGTGCGGAGACGCGTGTTCTTGGGTGTCCGATAGAAACGGGGCTGGTTGAGGACGAGGGCGCTGTCGCCTACGACCTCGAGCGCTACTTGTAGTGGTGGGCGGCGCGGAGGCCCGTGAGGAGCCCCAGATATTCGGCTTGATTGTTGGCCGTCGTACGATGGGCATGGCTCATGGCGGCCGACCAGACCACGTTCGCGTCGCCTGTGTGGGCGTGGACGCGAATGACACTGGCACCAGAGCCGCCCGGACCCGGGAATGTCGTCCATCCACTTGCGCATGAGTGGTGCGACCTGCTCGGGCGTGAACGTCATGGTCGACTCGACCGGCGGTCTTGCGTCGGCGTAGACGAGCCGCATTGTAATGGCCGGTGCTGTATCGACTTCGCCATCAGCGTCACTATGAATAGAAGGAGGATGGGAGCGACGCAGCTTGAGGTGGATGGGCATGCGCGTGCAAATGCGTTCGTCGCGAGGGAACAGCGGCAGCATCGCGCTCGAGCACGCTCGACTTGCCGCTGCTCTCTTGGCCCACAACGACAATCTGCGGCAGCGTGAAATGGGTCTCGTCTTGCAGTGATCGCGTGGGGGCACGAGGGGAGGACGAGCACGACGACGAGAGCAAGTGGCGCACGCCGTCCGTTTCGCGGTAGAACTTGCCGACAAAGCCATCGAGCAATGCGTTGCTGAGGCCCAGCGGCGTGGTCATGGTTGCTAGTGGTTGGTGGGTGGGTGGGTGGCCTTGGGGTCCGTTTGAAGTGTGGTGAAGCGAGAAAGAGATGAGGGGCGTTTTCCTCACTCGCTGTTGTGAAAAGCTTCCACCTATTTTAAACTTAAACTCGTCCATTCTTTTCTGGGACGAGGGCTCATACTTCCCTCTCCCACGCTCCCATGCCGCTTCCTGTCGCGGCTTCTCACAGGGACTCGAATGAGAATGTAGCCATCTCGACAACCAACGGTCTCCGTTAGGTGGATCTGTATCCACACTGTCATATATCCGACTGTACCTTGAAGACACCAAGGGCAATGACGGAATCAACGTACACACATTCCCATAGAGTCTGCCAGCATGATGCCGCTGTCTTCCGCGGTGGCGTATTGCGCAACCCTTCAACCACAACAACGCGTCAGTCGCCCATCAACTGGCGATTGGCGGTCGTTTCTCAATTATAGCTAATCAAAATCACTAACTTGTCATACTAGCCAATCACAGACCGATATTGTCTGAATGGCTGCTTGGTTTGCTTCCCGGAAAGTCTCACTTGGCATTCTTCCGTATTCCTCTTCCTCCATCACAATGGACGCCTTTGTCGCGCCGCGTCCGCCGCTGGCACTCTCCTCCTCCTCCCCCTCCTCCTCCTCCTCTCGCCCTCCGCTTTACAGCTACTTGTTCGGCGGCATGTCGGCCGTCGGCGCCGTCTTCTTTACGCACCCATTCGATCTCCTCAAAGTGCATCTCCAAACCTCCAAGAAGGAAAACCTCGGACTCGTGCGCACGCTGCGACGCGTGCTCCAGCAGCAGGGCGTCTCGGGCTTGTACCAGGGCATCTCGGGCGGCGCCATGCGCGAAGGCACGTACAGTACCATGCGCTTTGCCGTCTACCATCTCCTCAAGGACGACGCCATCCGCAAGAACGACGGTCACGCCATCTCCACGTCCCACAACGTTTTGCTGGGCATGGTGGGCGGTGCACTGGGCGGTGCGTTTGGCAATCCGGCCGATATCGTCAACATTCGCATGCAGGCCGATTCGCGCGTGCCGCCCGAGCAGCGTCGCAACTACAAGCACGCGATTGACGGCCTGCTGCGCGTGCAACGTGAGGAAGGTGCGAGTGCCCTACTGCGTGGTGTGCGCCCCAATATCATTCGCGCCATGCTGCTCACGACCGGCCAGATTGCCGCGTACGATCTCGCCAAGGACGCGCTGCTTCACAACACCATGGTGCCCCTGCACGACACGATCCATACCCACATTTTGTCGAGCATGGTCGCCGGTTTGGTCGCGACTACGGCGTGTGCACCGGCCGACGTCGTCAAGACGCGGCTCATGAACATGGCGCACGCGAACGAATACAAGAGCGCGACCGACTGCTTCGGCAAGGTCGTCAAGCACGAAGGTATCCGCGGCCTTTACAAGGGCTGGCTGCCCGCCTATATGCGGCTCGGCCCGCAGACGCTGCTCACGTTTGTGTTTCTCGAACAGCTCCGCACGCGGCTGCTTTAGAATAGAAATGGGTTCAAAATAGAAATGGGTTCAGTCTCATTTCCAGGCCGTGGCTTGGGTTAGTTCCGTATGGAAGGCCTCTAACTGCGTGTGCTGGTCACGCAGGAACCGCACGTGCTGCCGCTGTGCGTGCGCGCGCTTGTGCTGCTTCTCTAGAGTCTCGGTCTCCGTTAACTCGAGTCGATACGTGAGCTGCTGGCGCCGTGCGTGGAGCTTCTGTTGTTCTTGTTGTAGCTCGCGGATGCGGTCCTCGAGCTCGGCCATGCCGGCGTCGGCCTGGACGGCCTTGTGGCGGCCGTACGCAATGCTACTGTGGTACAGCGTCTGGTACGACTGCACGGTCATTCTGAGTTGATCACGGAGCCGCAGCAGCAGCAGCCCTCGTGCCGGACACTCGCACGCACACTGGCGGATCAGCTCCTCTGTTGTAGCATTGACAGTAGATTGTGAGAAGCCCCAGCCTTTCTATAGTGAAGACGTAGGACTATCGTACCAAACACTTGGAGAAAAAACTTTTCGCGCACGGGGCAAATCGCCGACGCCCGTGCTTGGTGGTCGTGTAGGAGTCGCGTCAAGAGCGTTTCGAACCGCACTACGTCGGTGCGGGACGACGCCGTGGACCGCACGACGCGCTGCCGCTTGCCGCTTTCGTCTCGCCACGTTCTAACCACAGTAGAAATCATTTAGCTCAAGACATACTAGTATAGTGAGACGCTGAGACCAAGCCAATACAGACTTGGGAGGGATGAGTCCGTCGAGCATCTCGCGTGAGATCACCGGCTCGTCGGCTGCTGCGCCTGTGACGTGGGACGCCGTGGGGCCAGTGTTCGGAGGATCCTGTTTCGATGGTGATGGTGGCCGTCTGAGCGGTGAGTCCTTGCCGCTAAGCTTGGGAGGAGACCCCGTCGCGCCAACGAGCACGGCGTCGTCATACGTGAACGCGTAAAACGCGGCCAGCAATTCGTCTTCGAGGTCGCTCTCAACGATACCCGAGTCCAGCAGCGCGTCGCCTATGTCGATAGCGAGCGGCTCCATACTGGTAGTAGGACAAGTATGTGAGACCGTCGAAACGACGCGTTTGGTAATAGGAGAAAAAATGTATCCACTATATTTCCCGCTGTTTTCTAAAACTGGGATCCTTTCTTGTTGCCAATGCCGCGTGGATTCGCGTCCTTGTAGTCGTCCCACGCGCGGTCCTTTTCCGTGGCCTCGTCCACAAGCTTGTGGTCGTCTTCGTCGCCGTCTTCGTGGAGCTGCTCGTACCGGCGCGGACCCACGGGCGCGTCGGCCTCGCGCTGCTGGCGCTCGACCGCGTCCGCGTACTCGCGGTCGGCTAACTCTTCGAGCGACATGGTCGGCAATCGATGGCCCGGCTGGAAGACCTGCGAGCGGATCGTCTCACGTCGCATTTCAAACTGCGGGTTGATATGGGTCACCGACTAATAGTAGACACAGAGAAAGTGTGAGGTCCTCTCCTCACACAAAGAGTCTAGGGAGCACACGTACAATGCCCTGTCCCTGTGGCGGCGGCGGTGGACGGTGCGCGTCCGTAAACAGATCACCCGTGCCGCTCTGGTCGTTCATCTTGACCATGGTCTCGAGCATGTCGCGCTCCTATTGATTACATACAATCCCAGTATGAGACCCATGACTTCACCTCTAATTATCCCTCTGTAACTTACCTGGTTGATGGACGCCTGCTCCTCAAGACACTTGACGACGGACAGTTGAATAAACGTCATGAGCTGCTCGCGCTCGATTTCTTCCAAGTCGTCGTCGTCTTCTCCTTTCTTGAGCTGCGCCTTGCGGTGCTGCACGGCCTGCAGCTTGGCCTCCATGTCGCGCTGCAGCTTGAACCGCTGGATTTTTTGCTCGCGCGTGAGCGTAAATCTCTTGCTCTCCATGCGCTCGTACTGCTCGCGGCGCTTGGTCTCGGTTAGGATCCCCATGTTCTCGGCGCGGTCCAGAAACTGCGTGTGGAACACGTCGGCCTCGCGCAAGAACCGAATGCGTACGCGCACATTCGCTTGCTGGTCATTAGTCGTCTTGTTGGTATCGTCTTCTGTTTGCTGAAAGAACGTGAGCTTTGGGATCAGCATCGCGAGAAAGTACTCGAGCAGAAACGCATAGAGCTGTTCGTTCTGGAGTTCAAAAAACGACTCGTTTTCCGACAGCACACCGTCGAGTGCACGCTGGCGCAGCCCCAAGCGTAGCGTCGCGAGTGCCTTTTGGAGCATCTGCTGGAACGCCGGCGCGTTCGTGTCGCTCACACCGCGTGGGTTCTCAAGCGCGACAAAGAGACGGTACGCCTGCTCGTACTCCATGCGGTCCGCTGGCGGCGCCACGGGCGCCGTCGTGCCAGTCTCCATCACAGTCGTCTAGAATGGGAAAATGAGCCATTCGCTGACGAGCTACGCTGCTCGTATAGAGGAAGAATCGAAGTCTTGCTCTTGTAGAGGAAGATTCCACTGGGATGTTCTTCGCGTGAGGGAAGAATGAAAATAGTGCCGTCGAATATGGGGTGGAACTCGGAAGTATGCGCGCTGTGAGACGGCCCTAATGGACGCAATATGGAGAGATCGATACGAATAGACACGCAGAGTTTTTTTGCGTTGAGTCTTACTTATACGGGGAAACAAGCGAACCAACGCTATACTACTGGAAGCGAGACCTAGTGATAACGGGAACCTGTTCTTCGTCGCACGCGCGGCTTCGCCTGGCTCCCGTCGCTTGATTTCTTGGCAACGCATAACTTTGTTGGTTTATTCCTTCTTGCTCCAGCCCATGCCCATGTTGACTTCACCGCGGAGAAACTGGACCATGCCAAAGCCCCAGGCGCCAAAGAGGGCCATGAACCAGGCCTTGTCACCGTCGCGCTTGTAGTACGTCGGCTGGTGGCTCGACGTGAAGAGCTTCTGCGACTCGTCGACCGTGCTGGGCTTGTTCACGAGGTTCGAGATGGCGCGCGTCTTGGGCTGCTGGGCGCGGAGAGCAGAACGGGCGGCGGCGCGGGCGGCGAACATGGTGATGACGAGGAGATCTGGAGATTAGGAGGTCTGGTGTGTGTGCGGTTCGAAGGGTCTGGGGAAACCACACGCCCTCCAAAGCCCCACACAACATGTTTAAAACGCACATGTTGCGAGTTACTTAACTTGGATTTTGTATGCCGTTTTGTACATGAATGGTTTAAACCACCTTGTTGCAAAGACATGAAAACGTGATGCGTTTTTCATTGGGGCGGTTTCTATCTAAATCGGCCATATCGTTTCTAAAGAGCCCGAGTGTAGCCATTTGGACTGCGTGCGAGCAGCTCAGCTCAGGTGCATTACTCGGTGGCGGGCGTCTCTTTGGACTGCTTGGCCCTGTTCGCCGGCTTGCGGCGCTTGGACGATTGCTGCTGTTCCTGCTGGAGAAGCTGCTGCTCGGCCTCGACTTCATCCAGCTCGTCCAGTGCGGCGTCGGCTTCGTTCTCGGCCTTGTCGGCAGACGCAGCCGCAAGCCGCGGCGCGCGCGAACCGTGGCGCTCGGCCTCGGTCGGATACTCTTGCGTGAGCTCGCTGCCCAGGTGCTGCTTCCACGAGAACGACGACGCGATCCGCTGCAAGAGCGACTTGGTACGCATCTTGGCCATGGCCGTGCGCGTCTTGGGGAACGGCGTCGTGTCGAGACAAATCACACCGGGCACGGAAAACATGTCGCTAAAGCCCATGCCAAACACGATCGCGCCGGGTCCCCACTCTTTCACGTACGACTCGAGCTGCCGCGAAATGAGCCGCTTGCTCACAATGTGGGCACCGTAGTAGTTCTTGGCGTCGATCCAGCGGATCGGTGTGCCGTTCACAACCACGGGATCCAACAGCAAGATATCCGGTGAGATCACGCGACGACCGTACTTGGCGTGCTGCTCTTGGCCCAACTCGTCTTCCGTCTTGAAGCGAATGCCCTGAGCCCGCAGGAAATGGCCAATCGTGTCTTCGAGCGAGTCGGCATTGTACATTGCCTGGCCAATGAACGGATCACTGCGGTGAATACTGTCGTAGCCGCTCGCCTTGCGTAGCTCGTTCTGCTCACGCTTGTTCAAGTGGGTGCCAGGCGACCGCAACGCACTCTATAGGAATACAAAAAAAGAGCAATCATGAGCACGCGACTCGTGTGATTCCGGTTGCCACAGATAAGAAACACATACTTGGACGCCCTTGGGCGCGAGACCGCGCTCGCGCAGGATGATCCGCATGAGCGACACGGGTGGATAGTTGTGGGTCGTCGACAACTCGATGAGCGACTTGCCCGCTTCAAACTCGTTCGAGATCTGGCGTGCGATGTGCTTGACGCGGTGCGTGTTAACGAGCAGCGACATGCGCTGCAGCTGCTTGCGCAGATTGATCGTCATGTTGGTCGTGATGGGCAGCATCTGCAGCAACTCATCAATGCGCTGCACGCGACTGAGCTTCAGGCGACGAAACGTTTCTTGCTCTAAAATGAGCCCCGCAGCTTGGGTCTCGAGCACTTGCGGAATCGGTGCGGTCGGCCAGTCCATATGGATCGCTTGCAAGTCGCCAAACTTTTCCTTGGCTTCGGCGACAATACTGGGCGTGATGGCCTCGGCTGCGGGGCCGTTCTTGTACACGCTATACTGCATCGACGAATAGACCGACGACATGGCAAAGCACGGGTCCAATCCGACTGCGCGCACGCCCTCCATCACTGTCAGTGCACTGTCCTTGCGGCCCGACTCGAGCGACGTCAGCGACGAGATCTCGGGCTCGACGCCCGACAGCCGCATCTCCATGAGCAAATCAAAGAACGCGTCGGCACGCCACACGAGCGTCGCGCGGTTGAGCCAGTACATGTAGGAATGCACGGCGACCGGGCGGTGGAGCCGCAGCTCTTTCAGTACCTTGACTGCACCGTCCAAGTATTCTTTGCGGTGGCAAATCTCGAGCAGGCGGTTCAGATCCTTCATCGTGAGCTTGACGCCGGCTTGTGTCATGAGATCCCAGAGCTCAATGATTTCCTTGGCCGCCGAGGTCTCATCGCACACATCCATCAGTGCACGCAGCGTCGACTCCTCGACCTTGCGGCCCTGCTCGAGCATGTCGCGCACAATCTGGATGCCCTTTGCGGGCTGCTTGGCGTCGCAGCACGCAAGCACACCGGGCGTGAGGAAATTCTCATCGAGGAACGGGTTCCCGTAGATGCGGTAGAGATCAAACAGCGTCTGGCCCTTGGCAAACGACTCGCTGCGCATTTTCGCGACAATTGCGGCAACGTCTTCAACGCTGGGCAATTGCTTCTGGAGCGCTTCGATCTCTTTCAGCGTCATGGTGATCTTTTGCGTCTCGGCCTCGATTTTCCCACTCGACTTGCGCGAGGGCTTGGTCGTTTTCGCTGGGACGGCCGCGTTTCCATTGGGTTTGTCCTGCGCTGAGGACGTCTCTTTACTGACGTGCTTCTTCTCCTTGGTCGGCTGCTTTGGTGGTGGTGGTGGTTTGACAGTGGTCGTCTCGGCCGTTTCGGTCGCTTCCGTAGTAGCGACCGACGCTTCACTATCCTCGACGGCCACGACAGACGCCGTCTCAATCAGTGGCTCTGTTGTCTCGCCTTCTGCTTCGACTGCGTCAATCTGCGCCGCCGCCGCCGCTCGGCGCAGCGCCTCTTCTTCCGTGCGCTTCTTCGAGTGGTGGGGCGCGTGGGTCTTTGCGTGCGGCTTGGTCTTGGTCACGGGCTTGAACTTGGTCGAAGCCACTGCGATGGGCACGTCACCGTCGGCCTTGATCATCTTGACCACGACCTTCTTCTTGACGGCAGACTTGCGACGCAGCCGTGCACTCAGTGCCTTGGCGGCTGCGAGCTTGGGCGACATGGCACGGTCGCTCAGCGTCGAGAGGAACGTCTGCTGCGTCTGCTGGATTTGCTGGAACTGCACAAGCGCTGGCTCTGCACGCAGCGCAAACGCGCCGCCACGCACCCAGGGCGTTGCAGCGGCGTGGAGCGCCGACGGCTGCGCGAGTCGTCTCCGCAGCGACGCGCGGGCCACGAGCACGGCGTGCATGGTCCGTCGTTCTCTGGTGGTCGGTGGTCCGGGTCCGGTGGTGATCCGGTTGGGCGTGTGGAACCAATGGCACTTCGAGTTGTTAGAAACGGATAGCTGAAATACGTTCCTAACGGACAGTTTTGTGGCCCGCTTGGCCGAGATGGGTGCATTGGACCTTTTCTTGGAGCTGTCACGGTCTGTCTATCCTTGGCGAAGGATGCGGGCGATGGATGCGGCTGAGAGCTGCTTGTGATTGACGCTGTTTCCCATTCCGTGATATTCCTCGCGATTCTCGACCGGTCACATCACACACCAACATCAGAAGACGATATGTCCCGTGGCACCTACGCATTCCGTGATCTCGACGAAGAGCACCACGCGTTTGTAGAAGAGGAACGAGATCAGTACGAGCCGCACCACTCGCCACCCGACGCCAAGAGCAAGACCACGCGTGCAAAGAGCAACTTGAATGGATTGTCCGAGTCGACGATGCTGAAGACGTACGTCGACCACCACAAGGCCCAGCGCCGCCGCACGATCTTGGGTGGAGCGTTTGTTGTCGGAGTGGCTCTGCTGGGTGTCGCGCCGATGCTGCTGGAGATGGAGTCTGCCAATACGGACAGTGCCCTCGAGCTCGCGCTCTCGGCGCCATATAGATCGATCCGTTTGCGAGGTGTGAAGGATCCATTGTACGATCCACTCGCGCACGACGACGACGACGACGAGGGGCAGCGGATTGGGCAGGAGCCAGAGGTGGGCGATGCCGATCCACACGATACGGGTGCAGGTGGAGACGCTGCATTGGAGAAGCATGGTGATGAAGCGACACAAGACGACGCTCCGCTGGACAGCCTCGACACGGAGGATGCGCACATCCCCGAACGTCAGACGCTCACCCTCGTGGCAGACACGAAACGGCTTCGCGTTATCGCCAACGACGTCGAGGAGGAAGAAGACGACGAGGCGTCAGATGAAACCTAGTTCGAATATCCAATCGGGAGTCATTTTTTTATTGAGACATTCATTTCCCTCTTGCGCCGTACCCACTAGTTTTGCTGCTGCGGT
The DNA here is from genome assembly GCA_023334575.1 of Pythium volutum. Classification (NCBI taxonomy): domain Eukaryota; phylum Oomycota; class Peronosporomycetes; order Pythiales; family Pythiaceae; genus Pythium; species Pythium volutum. The sequence goes on from JAADVC010000527.1 coordinate 9,526, forward strand.
AAAATGTCTTTGACCGCATTCACGCGCGTGTATCCATCTGGCAACTGAAAGAGCGACGGGTCGATGTCGTCACGAATCACAGCCTTTTGAAATGTGTATGCTGCGCGGACTGTGAACATCATTGGTAGCTCGAACCGTACCGGAAATCCCGGCGGTAGTTTCTGAGCACATCCACACAACATCCGTCAGAAGCTTTCGTGTAAAGTTCGTCCCGGAGGCACGTACCATGCGGAAGAACTCGGCCATGTTTTCAACCTGATCACCGGTCTTGGACAGAAACTCGATCACCGGCAAGAAGTCTTTGGTCTGAATCGGAAAGTCTTCCGCCATGAAGACCTTGGCTTCAAAGTTCTTGTGGAAGCGCTTGGGCGTCACCAGCAGGGTCAAATTGCGAAATGTGTTGCGGTACTCGTTTCCGTCGACAGTTGCAAAGGACTGGATAGACTCCGAAGTGGCGGACGCGGGACTCTTGCCGCCTTGCTTTGTGCTGCGCTTGAAGAGCGACGTGAGCGGATTCGAGTCCTGTTTGTTGTTCTCTTCCAGCTTTGATTGGTCAGAAAAATATTCGCTGAACGGCATGACGACCGTCATCGGATTCGGCATGTGATCCAAGCGCTGGAAGCGCTGGCAAATCTCCGAGTCACTCGTGCGCGTGGAGTTGTTTTCATCTTGAGAGGCAGAATCACAATCACCGGCAGCTGTGGCGACTGTGGTGGTCGCGGCAGTAGCGAGGCCGATCGGGTGGAGAGTAGATTGGTCAGACGACGATCCAGCGGGAGGCGGGCGAGCGTGGGTAACTCTGTACATAATCTTGATTCCCTTCTTGTCGAGCGTGAAACCCTTTTGCGTGTTGAGCCACTTGAGGACGAAGCTTCCGTTGTTCTCCACAGTGTGCGATCCGGTGATGGTTGCGTTCTTTGCTGCTCCGCATCGCACGACGGGAGCTTGGATAGCATCATGGTACGACGTGGCCACGAACGAGTAGTCCTTGCTATTGCAAGAAAAGCTCCACGAGATGTCATCACCGGCGGATACGTCGAGATGCATTTCCATCGTCTGGCCCTTGGGCAGCCACTGCTCTTGGTCCGTGCCACCACCATTTGCAGGCGACTTCGTCAGCTCCTCATCGTTGACAAGGCTCGTGTCCATCATGCTGCGAACATTGCTGCGCTTCTGTTCTTTCGTCGTGCTCGCAGTCAGTTCGTTTACATAGCCGCCAATGGCACCAAATGCCGCCTCTGCGGCGCCGATGCCTTCTTCTGCGAACTTGCGGTTCTCACGCTTTGGGTTCACTGGATTTCGGAACGCAAACGTCGCCGACACATTCTTCATCTCGTACTTAACCCCGGTCCACGGACTCGCCCGCTTCTCCTCACCGTTTCTCTGCTTGGTCTTGATTTCTTTGACGTCTTTCAACTTGGTGAACGTGAGATTCGAGCTGTCGATCGATGTTGCCGAGAGCTCTTTCGTGAGCAGCATGTGGATGCCGAGGTCGATCTTGGTGAGACTGGATGTGCCGCTCACCGCACTCGAGATGTCGTAGAACCGCTTCGTGTCGTGGTTGAGCATATAGGCCTTGCCTCCGTCTGCACGGCCCGTGAAAATGTGGGTCATGTTGCCGTGGTTGAGGTTGAACCGCTCTAGGCCCTTCATCGACGAGTCCACGCGCAGCTGGGAGCCGCGCTTGACGATGCGGTTGGTCTGCGACGGCAGCATCTTGGACACGCCCGGAATCCACGAGTAGGCCTCGACGAAAATCTCCACTTCAAAGTCTGGTAGCCGCTCGAGCGCGGCCAGAAAGTCGTCCTGATATTCTTCGACCTGGCTCCAGATTTGCCTCTCGCCTATTTACAAATCGCAGTCATTGAGAGACAAATCTCTCCGATACAAGAAGCATAGGCGAGACAAAAACACACCTTGCAGGAAAAGCTGAGCGAGCAGAAACTCGTCGTCGCAGAGCGTCGCGTCGTGGAGACACGACCAGCCGTCGGTAGAGCGCGAGCTCACATTGGCACCGTGCTCCTATGGACAAAAATCTTAACAGTGAATCCGACGAACTACACGACCACCCACACCGGTGTTACGTACGAGCAGGAGTTGTACGATCGCGCGCTGCGCTGGCTGCACGATGCGCGCCGCGAGATGAAGCGCCGTGTTGCCGTGGACGTCTTTCGCTTCCAAGAGTGCGCGTAACTTGGCCGTTTCGCGTCCTCTTGAGCGCGGCGGCGCCGCATCTCGCGGCTGATTACCCTCCGCAACCACTTCGTCCAGTATCTCGCGCACACTCTCGAGATTTCCCTCCCAAATGGCCGCATGAAGCGGCGACACGTGCGCGATCATGGGCATGTTTCCCGTTCGTCCAGTTTTTCCTTCTTCCGCTTGTTTCCCTTTTTTCCCTGAGTTGTCCTCTCTTTACTTTCCGATTGGCCAGAAGTTTTGCGGTATTAACACGTTAGATGAACCCAGCACCACTACGGAGGCACCCATGATGGGATTTGGGTGATTGTGTTTTTGGGTGGTTGGCGATTTGCGCGCCCTTGAACAGTGGCGGGAAAATTGGGGTTTTGTCTAAACTTCCCACACTCCCAACGTTGGTTGCTCAAAGGAAAACCAAGCAATCCAACGAATATGAGCGAGACATTGGCGCTCGAGACGCAGCTCTTGCTGCAGGAGGTCACGCAGGCCAAGCAGTTTGAGGTCGTTACATCGACGGTCGCCCACGGTGCCAATGACGCCAACGCCAACGAGGCCGGCGATTTGTTGGCGCCGCCGCCCGTGTCCGAGTTTGAAGCCGCCAAGCAGTCGCTCGTGGAAAAGCTGCGCAAGAAGAAGGAGCAGAACCGCCAGCAGCAGCAGCAACTGTTCGTGAAGCGATACGGATTCGCAGCACCCACGGCCGACAGCAAGCACGAGACGCCCGCGGCCAAGGCACCGGCGCCGCCGGCGCGGCTCACGCCGACCAAGGCCAAGCGAATGGTGCGACTGCCCGTGACGGCGTCCTCGGTGGCCGGTCCGCGCCAGAAAAAGGATTTGCTGAGCAAGCTGAGAACGCAGGCGATCAAGCAAGGTAGGTCCCTTTGGTGGGGAGACGACGAAATGGGCGAGTCTAATGCATATGTGATGGTGTAGGTGCACAGGAAATGGCCAAGTTGTTTGGCTACAAGTCGTACGAAGAACAGATCAAAGAGCTCAACAAAAAAGAGAAGAAGATCATTATGGAAAACGCCATGACCGACGCGATGGCCGCACAGAAGAAGGACGACGTCGTCGACCTGGGTAAGGACGAAGATTCCTCGAGCGATTTTGTCGCTGAGGGCGACGAAGGAAATGATCAGGAGATGGAGGAAGAAGGCGACCACGCCGACGCAAAGTCAGTTGAAGACGACGACGACGTCGTGATGGACGATGCGGCAGACGTATTCATTCCCGTTTCGTCTCGTTCCAATACTCATGATCAGCCTGAGCTCGAGGAAACACAAGATCTGGAAGCATTGGAAATTGCAGCCCGCCAGTCGGTCGTTGCCGTCGCCGAACAACGGGTCCGGACTAGAGAGGCGGAGCCAGCGACGAACAGTTCGAATGCTTCGCGTCGCCGTCGCAACCACATCACTCTCGATGAGGACGACGATGGCAACGAGGCCGACAGTGAAGAAGACGGTAGGCACGACGATGAGGAAGAAGCCGACGAACCGCAAGACACTTTGCCACGGGACAAGGCCGCTGCATTCCGTCGACTCTTGCAGGCCGAGGCCAAGCAAGAGCGGAAGCGCAAGCGTCTCCGCAACGGCGACAACTTCGTCGAGTCGGAGGCCGATGAAGACGACGAAGAGGATGTACTCAAGATTGGTGGGCTTGGGGACTTTGGTTTTGGCGTGCCACAAGCCACTTCAAAGGAAGCCAAGGACGCCGAAGACGAGCGTAACGCACTCAACATGCGTGAAGATGATCTGGAGGGTATCGTCGATGACCTCTCAGACGATGAACGCGACCAGGCGCAAGACCTCGATGAAATCTACCGACGGGAGCTGGAAGAACAGGATCGCCAACAGGTCAAAGAAGTCATGCGCAACGTCAAAGAAGGTTTCGGCCGCAACCGCCGCGCGTTCTCGAGCTTGGACGGTGGCATGGGTGCACGCGGTCGCTTTAATCTCAACCAGCTTGTCGCTGCCGATGGCGACAAAACGGAGGCTGCTCGCCTTGGTCTATTGGAATCGGACGAGGACGCGAGTGACAAAGACGATGACGAAGAAGCAGACGAGTCGAAAAAGGAAGGCGAGGAGGAAGAAGAAGAAGACGAGGAGGCCGAGATGGAGCGCCTACTCCGCGAGCGTTTCGTGAACCAACCAAAGATTTACATCACCTCGTCCGAGTCCGAGAACGAAGAGGAGAACGAAGTGGAAAACGATGGCGACGAGGCAGCCAAGGAGGAAATCGAATCGGATGAGGAGCGAGAACGCCAGCAGATGAAACTCTTCTCCGAGCGCGCGCGAATCAACCGCCGCGTGCAGCGTATGAAGGATATGCAACGGCAAATCGCGGAAGAAGTCCAAGAGGAGGGTGCTCAAAATGCCCCTATGCCGAACCTCTTGCTGGAAGAAGACGAAGACTCGCAATCGGTAAGCAGCATCTATTAAGATGCAGGCAAACCGTCCATGTCACTGACTCTTATCTTGTTTTTATCACAGCTTCTGAAGGTCCTCACTCGAACGGACGTGACACAAAAGCCGAACGACGCCGCGGCATCCGCAGACAAGTCGACTGGGAAGGCTGTAGGTGTCCGAGCAAAGACCACCACCACCACTGCCACTGGTCGACCAAAGGCGGGTCGTTTCAACGCCTTTGGCATGGGCTCGGCCATTCGGTCCACATCGTCTTTCAACCGCGTGGCCGACAACTGTAAACTGTTCAGCACTGGTTCGGTACGTGGACACCTCTTGACGTTGGCTGACAGATTTGTGTCAACTCACTGACATTGTTCTTCTTTTTTTATAGGGCACGGCCTCGGCAACGAAAGGATTCGTCTTCACATCCTTTAGCTCGGACAGAGCAGACCAAGCGGACGAGAATGCGGCTCCATCCACAGAAGATTCCGATATGGCCCCATCTTCCTCCTCGTCTGGCGTGGCGAAGACCAAGACCTGGGGTGGCTGCTCGTCCACGCGGCCAACAAAGCGTCCATTCGCAGCCTCGACTGACGCGGCGTCGTCGGCCGCTGGCAGCAAGAACAAGAAGGCCAAGAGCGACTTCTTCTCCGTGCTTGCATCTTATCAATGCGTATCCCAAAGCTCCTCGAGCCAACAGTAGAGTTCAATACCAACAGATTCTTTGACCCCAATGTAAACTCTCTCAAGGTCCGATCTTGTTGACATCCACCAAAATTAGTGTTTTTCAGTTGGGTAAAAATGTTTGCGTATGGTGAAGCCTTTAGACAGCTAAAGTCATCACCCAGATCATTTTTTGGGGGGAAGGGAAATTATTAGGGCTGCGTTTGACATTCTCCATCAGCCAATCGTATCCCGTAATTACTTGACGACGTGGCAACCTACGTCAGGGAAAGCGTCCGACTCTTGTGATCCCTCCATGCCCCACCGGATATTCAGTTCAGTCTCGTCTTGTCCCCTCGCCCCGCCTAATAGCCCACCTTTTGCATGTTCACGTTATCTACGAAGTGCGTCGAACCAAAAACGGCGGCGGGTCTTTCCGTCGCAAAGTTGGCGTTCCGCGGTCTTGTTTAGTTCTTCTTGCTTGCCGATTGATTATAACCACGACGCATTTCCAACTCCCAACGTTGGCTTTTTTTCGCTGGGAGTGCCAACAACCCGAACGCGACACTACCGTATCTGACAAGTCATGACCGGATCTCGCCACGGCAGCGGCTCGGGCTCATCGTCGCGCGGCGACAGCGGCGCCGTCGTGCATCCGAACGTCAACATCCTGCCCCTGCCCAACGTCGTGGACCCCATTTACGTCGGCGACAAGACGCGCAATTCGACGGGCGATACGTGTGGGTACTACAAGCCGCAAGGCGGCTCGCTGTGCCGCCAGCCACGCTCGTGCTACGACTGCCTCAATACCGACCTCGCCGGAGTCGACGGCGGCTGCGTGCTGTCGCCCACGGGCGCGTGCCAAGCCATTGGCGCGTACATGGCGTCGCGCGACTACCGCGCCAACCACAGCGCGACATTACTTTCCATGGCGTCCAACAATTTCTTCCCCAGTATCAACTCGACCTACTGCGATCCGACCGACGCGGCGTGCGAGCGCTGCCGCCGTATCGCACTCATGGACGTGTCCTCGAGCAGCGGCTCGCAACTCACGCTCGGCCAGTGGAACGGCTCGCACGAAATCGCCCAGCGGTTTTGTCTGGGCGCGAATGACTGCGTCTGCCTCGCAGCGTGTACGCCCGAGAAATGGAAAAATAGCGTCCAAGAAGACTGCTCGCCGGCCAACGCCAACGGCACGGCCATTGCCGAACCAGCGGCCGATACGTACCGCTCAATGCTGCCCATTTTCATGGCGCTCCAGTTTGTGCTCATTTTGATGGTCATCCACCGCCAACGCATGTACGCGAACCGGTTCCGCCGCGCCGCGCGACCAGCGTTTGCCGACGGCCCGTACAACAACCCGCGCGCGATTTCGTCGCCGTCCCAACGGCTCCAACTTACGGGCTGGCGCGCCATGCAGGAAGAGCTCGTGAACCGCGAAAAGGCCCAGCGCGGACTCGTGAGTCTCATGTCGCCACGGGACAACAGCACGCTTCTCCAGCAGAACCAGCAATCGCAGTCCCAGTCACAGTCCCAGTCGCAGTCACAAACCGAGCCATCGGCCAGAGATCAGCTCTCGCAGTCACAGCAGTCGCGGCCGTCGCAGCAGCACAATTATGTCATTTACGAGCCCGACGACGACGACATTCCCGAGATGCCGCCCGGTTCGCCCATCACGCCGCTCGCAGCGACACGGCGACGTGCCAGCACCGACACCAGCGTCGCGATGCTCGAAGACGGCCACGACCCAGCGCTGCCACAACGCCGCCCCACGGTCCCCCGTATTGAAGAAGGCATTCTCGCAAGGTCCCGTTAGGTTAGACAACGGAGGGGGTATTTATTAGGAAAAAACAAACGAGGTCCTAACGTAATCGCAAGGCCAAGCAAAACGGAGCACAGTCAAAGAGAGAGAGAGAGAGAGAGAGAGGAGAGAGTGTCTTAGGCCGCGAGCAGCAAAATGGCCACGACAAGCGTCGCCGCCGTGGTCTTGGCTGGGAACGTGTGCGCGTCGGCGCGTGACTGCGACTGCGACGGCGACGTCGTGGTCGGTCGCGGCACATTGGTGGTGCTGCCGTTGGGCTGCGGGATGGTCGCATTGCGGGACGTCGTGCGGTTCATGCCGCCGCGACTGCCCTGGTCGCGCGTGCCGCCGGCCGTGCGGTTGTAGCCAACGTCGGTGAGGTTGCCCGTACTGTTGGCGTATCCACTGCGCTGCGCGAGTTCCCATGCGGCGAGGGCCTCGCATGGTGTAGTCGCTGGCGTCGCCGCGAGGCCGCACGAGTGGAGCAGCGCGAGACCGAGCGCGAGCAGAAGCATCCAGAAGAACGCGATGGAGGAGCGCATGGGTGGAGAGAGGCCGGTGGTTTAGAAGTAGTTCAAAAGGAGAGGGCGAGATCCACAGTGAGGCTCCGCTGGTCCCACAGAGAAGAAGAGGCGAAGACTTGCGGCGGTTTGCTCCGCCCGTCGAGGGGTTGGCATCGCCGCGTCCCAAGAAGAAGGGCGGATCTAGTATGCGCACCTGTCGCAGCATTTCCGCCCACTGGGATCTCTAATGGACCAGCATGGCTGTGGGTTACTCCTATATGGCAGTATGCGAGCGGGTCATTGGCATGTGCGTACTGTATTGACTGTGAGTCCTCTTCTCATCGGCGTTTGCATGCGCATATCCATGGAGATGCGATCCATTCCGGTGCCCTGGTACTGGGCATTCGCCGGAATTTTGGGGATTTGCCAAACTTCAAGATTATTTACAACTAATCAAATGATTTTAAACCTGAATTCAACCAATCGCTGATGATGATGAAGATGACAGCATCAGCAAGTTTTCAGTTTTTTTAGACTGGCGGGCACTGGCTGGCCTAATTTCCTTCATGCGTGTTCAGTGCCGGAATGGTCGAAACGGAGCCGGGCCGCATCGCGGGCGTGCCGCGCGTCGTGGGCGTGCCATCACCAACATGGAGTAGCAGTGCCACCGCCGACTGGGTGCGTGACTCGTGTGGGTACTATGCGCTTCGGCCAGGAGAGAGTTGTCGCCAGCCACGGTCCTGCTACAACTGCCTTAATGTCGCCATCGCGTCCGAGCCACAGGTGCGTTTCTCTAATCAGTAGTACTGTAGTCCATCTATCCACCATATCTTGATGGCGTGACTGGTCCACCATAGGGCTGCTTTGTGTCGCCGTACGGCGCCTGTGAGTCCATGGACGCGTACGCGTCGGCCATGGATTATCGCCAGCACGACGTGTCCAGAGACAGCGGCGACAAGGCCAACCCAACGGGCGGCTGGTGGAACACGTTCCCGTCGGTCAACTCGACGTACTGTGAAGCGCAGGACCCTGCGTGTGTGCGCTGTCAAGAGGTCGCTGCGAACGCGTCGCGCACAAACAGCTACTTGGCGTCGACCAGCAAATTTTGTCTTGGCATCAACGCCTGTGTATGTATCATTGGCTGCGAGGCACCAACGTGGAAAAACCGCGTGCAACCAGACTGTCGAACCGGCAATGGTACATCCGTCGCCTCTGCAGCATCGCTGCCGCCGACCGCCACTACGCCGACGGCCACCCACAGCGGGACCTCGCAAAGGGTCTGGTATCTAGCCATTGCGCAGTTACCGCTCTTGTTTGTGCTGCTCGTCATCCGGGCGCGTTGGCTTCGTACGTACTCCTCTCGGTTTCGTCTTGATGCGTCGTTAATCTGATCGTGCATTCATTACATTGTCGCCTAGGCTGCCGACGGCGCAAGCGCAAGCCGCCGACCCATCAGCTGGAGCTGGGCGGCTGGCGCGAAATGCACGAGCAGCTTGCCGAGCGCGATCGCCATCGATCTCTCCATGCCGAGTCGATTTTGCATTCAGCGCTGCCGCCACTCGCACCGTCAGCGGCCGCCGACGTGGCGCGCCCACCGCTTATGACGCGAACCGAACGGAATGTGTGGGGCACGAATCCCAGCAATAGCAGCTCCACCAGCGGCACTGTCGACGAGATGGAAGTAGCATGAAGAGAGGATACATTGGATACTGTACCCTTGCAGTCGTGGTGGTTGAAGAAGAACTCTGGACTCTGCATTCCGGATCTCCAGAGTCCCCAGTGGCAGTCACATGTCGCAGAGATCGAATCTCCCGCATCCAGACCTCTCAGAATTGATGAACCCTCGTTTCGTGTCATTCGCTGCATCCACTTGGCTGTCCTTTTTCTGTGAATGAGTGAACCGCACTGGCCCGAGTCAGACGGAACGCCAATGATCAAAGAGAAAGAAAAAGAAGACTCAGCCAGCAAGTCACGTGCTCGTTGGCTGGCGAGGCTAACGGGGGGAGGGATTCAGCCGCCAAACCGACCGCAAACAAACAAACAATCACGCCACGGTCGCTCTGCGCGGCTGACCTCGCCACGCCACGCGCGCCAGCGAAGCCGACAAACCACCGAGTGGCTGTTGTGGTTCCGCGGAAAAAC